>PVHY01002940.1:0-32883 GCA_004024945.1 Uropsilus gracilis | reverse complement strand
GCCTTCTAAGGCATTTAGCTAGTAAGCTTGTGTCACATTGTCCGCCTAAGTAGAAACTGAAGTAGGACAAAGAAATGTACCACTTAAAGCGTCTTACTGAAGAAAAAGGTGCTTAGAGTTTGTGCCTCAGTCTGTGCCATTCAAGTGGGGGGGCAACAGCAGGTGAGCTTCAAATTTTATTTGATTTTAACTAACTGCAATTTGGAAGCATTTTTTAATTGCTGAAAAAATGTACCTTTTTAATACAACTTGTTTCTAGCAATCTACATTTAGAAAACAGTAGATTTTCTAAAACCTAATCAAGTACTTCTAATAAAATTTCAATGTCCAAATTGAGAAGTGCTGTACATATAAAATGAAAATATGCTGGGGTTTTAAGACTTTGTAAAATATGTGAAACATACCATTAATATTTTTAATGTAATATTAACATGAGTCTTCCTTATATAGGAAATGATAATTTTTATAGAGTTAAATATTTCATTAAAATTAATTTCATCTGCTTCTTTCTACGTTTTTAATGTGGATAAATGAGATTTTACATGTGACTTCCATTAGGGAACTGTGGATCAGCGCTTATCCAGATGTTATGACAACACCAGAATCCCACAGCACATTTTGGTTACTGAGAAATCTAGCTTTCCCTGGTATTCACTTTACTAGCACAAGCTCCATTAGGATGAAGGCAGTAGATAATTTCCTGATCTTAAAATTGATTTGGCTACTTTATGGCTGAGAATATAGATTATTTCACCAAATGTAATTAGTAGGTATTCACTCAATAAAATTGCTAGGGAATTAGAGTGAGAACTAAATAAATGTGTGCCAAAATTAATTCCTTCTAACTGATTTCTTTCTTACAATTTTCTTTTATTTTTAGATATTTATTAATTTAAAATAATAAATCAATTGTGTTATTTAAGTTTTTAAATAACACACAATTGTGTGTTAAGTATTTTAAGTTTTTATGTTATTTAAATTTTAAAATATGAAAATATTTTTAATATAAAAATAATAATAATAAATAATAATAAATAATAGAAAAGCTGAGGTAAGAGTAACATTTTATTTTTCAATTTTTTCCAAGGGTTACCTTAATAGAAGATAATTGGGTACTGATTTTGTAGTTTTTGCTATTGTTGTTTATTTAAAAATTCAGCTTTCTAGAAGTAGGTAGTTGAAAAAGAGAAATAAATTTGAGTCCTGTTTACATGAACATGTGGTTATCTTTGATACTATTCCATTTTTTTCTTTTAATTTGTTTTTGGAAATGTCTACATAAGTTTCAGGAGTATAGCTTCCCACCCAAATAAATATATAAAGCACATGATTTTCCCCAGCAAAAATCTGATTTCATTCACCAGTATCTGATCTATACCTCCTTTCCTAGTCTCCCTTCCTGTTTCTTTCTGTTAACCCTCTGGTAACCAACTGTATTTTGTCAGTTTAGGACTGTTTATACTGTTTTCTTAGTTCATGTGTTACACATCTGAGTGAAACCATCTGGTATTTTTTCTTCTTTTTTCTGACTTAATCATGTAAACTTTCAAAGTTTCAACTGTATTATTGCAAAATACAAGGTTTCATCTTTTTTATATATAGCATAATAATATTTCATCAAGTATACCACATATTTATTCAGTTATTCCATTGATGGACATTCAGATTGTTTCTATGTCTTGGCTATTCTAAACAGTGTGGCAATTAACATAGAAATGCATATATTTATTTGCAATTTACCTTGTCAATATTAGCTAGACAAAATATACTGTTCCAGTTATATCACACAGCACATATACATCAAACATTAAATATTTACAAATATAACCACGAATGTGACTCATGTCCACAGAGTGGCCTAAAGGAACCCAAAAAATGCAGATCCCAAAGATAAAGCTCCAGCAACGTGTATTCAAACTTCATCTCCACTTTCCTAGTCCCTCACTATGTCTGAATTATTGCTATATTGTGTAGCATTTAAGCACATCTGCCTTTAACCTTTGCTACAGTAAAATCAATCATCATGCTGGTGCCAGTTCAGTTTCAAAAACCGTTGTTCATGTCTCTTCTCTTCCCAAGAGCACATTGGTTTCTTCTTGTGGACACTTGCACATCAAAACTGACCCAGTTAGCCCTATTGTTATTCACTATAAACTGATCTTTTCGTTGTCTTCTCCCACAGTCCAGTGTTCCTCTCTTCTCCATGCTTTTCTTGACCTGAAATTTCCTCCTCTCTCTTTGCTTGAGTCTTGTTAGACTTGGCTGCAGTCTTGTCATTCCATGACATCTTTCTTTAGTTCACCCCTGCAATAAACATCATTCCAGTGTCTGGAGTTTTAGAGAACGATCTATAAGGCTGATTCATCATTTGTAATTTCTACTTCCTTCTAGTATCATTCGTTTGTATTCTTTAACTGGAAATATCTTAGTTGAACTAAAAAAAACAAAACAAAAACAAAAACCTAAAGTACAGAGAAGGTTATCTATAGAGATTATAAAAAGGCATATACCCATTTAAGAACATATACAATATGCTATAGAAAGAGAACCAGACCAACTTATCAGAATCTTGTCAGGGATCTGAAAGTTTAATGCTGTTGACTTTCTTTTTTTGCTTCCATGATACTTTCCTTGGTTTGATTATGGTATTTATTTTCTACTTTGTTTGAATCTTGAGACTTTTCATGTGGCTTTTAATTTATATAATAGCTGCTAAATGCATATTATAATGCATATATACTTACAAATTAAATGTAACATATTTACAACTGTTACTTGTGCAAAGTGGTCTGCTGTAGCTGAGTGTTTTATTGAGAAAGTCCTACTCCTAATAAATATCATATTCTAGCAGCACAAAGATAGGATGGTGACAAGATGTGTTGCCATATTTTTGGCCCTTGATCTTTACTATACTGAAATATTTCTCAAAGATCAAACCACACACATTTGGCTCTTGGCATGAAAAACTTGGGCTTTGATGGTGATCAAGAATTGCATGTGATGTGGCGGGTCTTTAAAAGAGACTCTCAAAATAAAGTGATAGGAGTATACACTGCTCTTTTGTTTCTGAGAAAAGACTGCCAAGTTGGCAAAAAAAAAAAAAATACAAGATTTTCCTCCTTTGGGTTTTTGACTGGATACTTATTATAAAAAAGTGCTATGAAATATGTCTCATTTCATTTTTTTCAGCTGCCATTAAGAACTTCAAGAAAATGTTCACCATACTTAACAATAGAGAAAAACAAGATTTTATACCTTCCATCATATTTAGCATCTTTTCTCTCCTTTTCTTCTTTCTCCTTCCAAGATTTTCATTTACTTTGTCTCCTAATGTCAGATTCATTTTGATTCCTTTGCTCAAGTCTCCCTACTTCTCATATATCCATTATGTCATTTCCTTGACAGTATATCTTCTGTATTCCCTCTGTTTTTACTCTGAGTCTCTATATTCTCTACCATTCCTTTTGAAAGGAGAATTCATATCTTGGGAAAATATTGGTTAGTAGGATCTGGGTGTTGTGTAAACTCATTTCCTCATCCTTCTAGATGAGCTCTGAGAGTGTGGTGATTCATATCAAACAGTCTTGCAGATACCCACAAAATACAAGGAATCCTTGTTTGAAGATGAAAATTGCTTCAGGATAGATGTAGTCATTCTGCTAATATAAAAAGATGAAGTCAAGATATTTTGTAAAATATTTAAAAATAACTACAAAATTTATGCTAACCACAGCATAGGAATTTTGATTGAAAAAATATCCGTCTTGAGTGCATTTTCATGACATTAGAATTAAAATTAAAAATTGTAATATCTCATGTGTTAATTAGGTGATTCTTTCATTATTCAAGATATTTTATGCCAATGCAGCATTTTATGTATCACACTGAGGCTTTGGATTTTTTTCTTCCACTTTTCAGATTGCCTAATTCTGGATTATTTGTAATTTTGGTGTTTGTCTAAGAGGCTTAATCTCAATCACCAAATCTCCTCTTGCTCCCAAGAGATAGCATAACAAGGCTTGCAATGTGTGTATGATTCCATTAACCTGCATTTTTTTTTTTTTGATGAAAGGTCTGCATTCTGATTTTCTGTTCAGAATTTATCTTATCAGTTTTGTTGAAAGTCTCTGTGGAATGATCTATTTTAATGAAATTCCTACAACTTTTATTCTGTGATGGTGTGAATTTCTCTCTTCAAGCTTCTAATGCATTCATTGAGATACCTTTTTCTTGTGTTCGTTCCTTGTCGCCGTGATCACCTTTTTCACATTCAGTAACTATAATCATATTCCTAACAGTTCTATTATAGGTGATGCATTTATTCCTTAATGAGATGTTATAATGAATTTAAGAATGAAATATGACAATGGATTGCCCTTTGTGGCAATGCACTAAATACATTCAACAATTGCATCTACTGCTTCGCTTAGGCAAAGTGTCAGTTACAAGTGAATCTTAGATTTATTAGATCAATAGTTTTATATTGTCTAAATTTCCTGTGCCAGCAGCTGTTTAGTACTTATGAAGATCTGAAACATACAAAATAATTTATAAGCTTAGATAGCAACAAAGGTATTATATTTTTCTTTTCATATTTATAGAGGTTAATTTATAGAGCACTGTCAAATATCTGTCATGTAAGTGCTTATTCAGATTCTAATGCACTCCTCTTTTCTAAGTTCTTTCACATCTACTGTCTTTACCAGGAGAAGAAACTTTATTCAGGTGTTCTGACTTTTTTCTTCTCTCTCAAATGCCTTTTCATCACCACAGAAAGATTTGCCTATCATGAAAAACCATCTTCAAGTAGCTGCAGAAATTGTAATTTAAGTATGAGATTAAGGGAGATTGCACAAATCAACAATGTTGGGAGTGAAAATGCATGAAAACTACAGATAAAAGGGATTTAAAATCAAAGGAGACTAGTATGACCATATTCGAGCAAAAAGTTGACAATTTAGATGAAACAGGTCAATTCTGGCAAAATATGAATTATTGACCTATTGCACAAAAAACCCCCCAGAAATTGTAAATTTACCGGTGACCATAAAAGAAGTTGAATTATTGGTAAAATGTCTGCCTTCATCTCCAAATGACACCAAATACAAGTTTTTGTAGGTATAGATTTTATTTTTTTTAAATATTAAATAATTTATTTTATATATAAATTTCATATCTTTGTGATCTCTGGGGTTCACCCTCCCCCTGACCATTCCCACCCTGTACCACCCTATCACCCCCCCCAATAGATTTTAAAATCTATAAAAGAACAAAATTCTTTTGTTAAACCTAGGTAAATTGGGTCAGACTCATAATAGAAAATTTAACCAAATCACTGTGCAACAAGCATAACTTTGATGTTAAAAGTAGGTATAAGTATATTATGATGAGAAAAGTATAGTACATTCTCACTTAGAATATAAACAGCATATCAAAATCTGTAAGTTAGTCAATAAATTATTATCTAAAATTGCTAGGATACCTTAGTACTTAGATGTCATCAAATTTAACATAAATCCCAATATTATTATCTCATTAGGTAGAGAAAATATCTTCAGCAAGATTTATCATTTTGTTGTGGTATCAACTCATGGTAAACAGAGATAGATTTTAAAAAATTCTGAAAAGATTCATCTATTGCAAACCTCCTCCAGAACTTTTTACTTAGTCAGAAAACCTTATAAATATCCCTAAAGAAGTTAGCAACAGAATAAAAATTCTTGTGACTATTCCTTTATTCATAATCATTTTAGATGTTATCCTTAACTTTAGGGTGAGAAGGAGGAGGGGGCAAC
Source organism: Uropsilus gracilis (assembly GCA_004024945.1). Lineage (NCBI taxonomy): Eukaryota > Metazoa > Chordata > Mammalia > Eulipotyphla > Talpidae > Uropsilus > Uropsilus gracilis. Next base: position 27,088 of record PVHY01002940.1, on the reverse strand, counting down.
AACTGAAACAAAGAAAACGAAATTTCTGGTCTATAAATTGACCAGAAAATCCAAGAAAGGCATAAAATATATCATTAAAACAACTTAGAAACATGTGAAGCATTTTCCCTGGATTCAAGATTAGTATACTTAAAATATTAGCATTCCTGAAAATTGCCAACAAAATTTTTCCACGAGAAATATATGCACCATTTGTGGTAGACAGAAAAGTGATCCCTGCATCCATTGAAACTTGTGAATGTTAATTGCCAAAGGAAAGTTAAGTTTACAAATAAAAATGGATTTAAAATAAAGATTATGCGGGATCATCCAGGTGGGCCCAGTGCCATCATAAGTGTCTTTTGAGTAGAAAGAGTCATTGTTAGAGCTTTGTGACTTGAAAAATACTGTTTGCTATTGCAGACATGTAAGATCAATGGAGCCATGAACTAGGAATGTAAGTAATCTCCAGGAGGCAGAGAAGACAAGGAAGCAGATTCTTTTCGAGAGTCTCATTGTGGAGGAAAATACTTGCTATTATCCCCCAGCTAAGATGCCTGGGAAAATGTTCCCTGCTCTCCGTTTCTTTTATCCTCCTATACCTAGAAGCCTACAGTTCTCTGACTTTCTAATCCCCTGTTCAGTGCTTGAGTTCTTGGACTTCTAAGAGCCCAGGAGTTTGCATAGAGCTCACTCAGTCCACAGGGGAAGAGACTACGAAGTCATCTGGAAATCCAGTAACTGCTTGAATCAAAATGATATTGGGTCAAAAGGGGCAGAAGTCACCAACCAACAAGCCAAATTCAAAATGTGACTTTTGTCATCTGGGTTCCCTCAGGTTCATACCACCTGCGTGTAGCAGTTGCCACTCAAAATGAAGTATAGCAGCAGGGTTTATTAACAAGGGAATTCAACAGGGAAAACAAAAAGTCCTTAAAGCAGTTATCTTACCTCAGTCACCATTTTCAGTCCCAATGGTCCCAAAGACACATGTCCATGATGGTGCCTTTTGCTCTTTGCCCCTCCAAACCTGGGCAGGCATGCTGCAAATTCCAGTCTTTCTCCGGCATCTTCTCTCTTTTTCTTCTCTCTCCAGTTTTCCGAGCTGCTCTGCTTCTCCAAGGTGCTTCAAACTTTTTCCAAAATTGCTGATGCACAAATCAGCTTTCCAAACCCCTGGTCATCTCCAGGTACCAGCTTACTATGCCACACTCTCCACACTGGTTGCTCTTCTGCAGGCCACCATGGCTTCTTGCTATCACCAACTCTCTCTTCCAGGGACCGTTCCGTGGTCAGTCCACCATTCTCATCTCCTTTTTCTTTTTTTTCCTCTCTCCTCGCTCCTCCCTTTTTTATATGCCCTCCCTTCTGATTTCCTATTTTCTCTAGTGGTTCTTTCAGACTCCACTCACCAGTGTATTTTGATGCCAATTCAATTTTTAACTGCATCACTACCCTGTATCAAAAAATGATAGAGAAGCAATATGGCAGAACAGAGAGACTGAAAGCTATCACTCTCCTCAAAACAACTTTAGAAAAAAAAAAAACAGAGAATGATATAAAGTCTTGGAAATACGCACATTCTTACAACTGGACACCAGAGTATTTCCAAGAAGATCAAGAACTGGAGAATAAAGTTCCAAAAGCTTCTCCCTAATGAAGACAGATGCAAATATTCTCACCAGAATCTTAGCAAATAGAATCCAACAATGCATTGGGAAGCTAATATACCATGACCAACTGAGATCTATCCCAAGGAAACAAGGATTTCTATTCCTTTAAATTCTTGGAATAGTACCATACCTTAATATAATAAAAACAGTATATGGCAAAACCACAGCCAATATAATCCTAAACAATGAAAACTGAGAGCTTTCTCTTTGAGATCAGGAACAAGACAAAGCTCTCCACTCTCACTACTGCTTTTCAGTGTAATATTTGAAATCCTGGCTAGTGCAATAAAGCAAGAGGGGGCATACAAAGAATCCAAAGAATCCACATAGGGAAAGAAGAAGTAAAATTATCACTGTTTGCAGATAACACGATCATTTATCATAATTTGTCACATATATTATATATAAAATTACATATTTTATTTAGGGTTTTTAGGGAGATATATATATATCACTGTTTGCAGATGACTTAATTTACCATGTCATATGCAAACAGTCATCTATATATATTCCTAAAAACCCTAAATAAAAATGTGTATTTTTGTCACAAATATATATTTATATTATATATATATATATATCTTTAGTGATATACATATAGCCCTAAAAACTTTCCCTAAAAACCCTAAATAAAAGCTAATGAAAATAAATCACTTAAGTAAGGTAGCCAGTTACAAAATCAACACACAAAAATCAGTAGCCTTCTTATATGCAAATAGCCAGTTGAAGAAGAAGAAATTAAGAAAACCACTCCATTTATAATTGTACCAATGAAAATTAAATACCTGGGAATAAACTTAACAAAGATGTGAATGACCTATAAAAAGAACTCTATGAAACATTGTTAAAAGAAATAAAAGACACAAAGAAATCGAAAGACATCTCCTGCTCATGTACTGAAATACTTAACATTACCAAATCGCCTTCCTACCAAAGGCAATCAATCTACAGAGTCAATGCAATTCCAATAAAAATGTCAATGACATTCTTTATAGAAATAGAACAAATACCACTGAAATTCAAAAGGAATAATATAAAAATCACCAATAGCCAAAGCCCTCCTGACCAAAAAGAAAGAGAATGAAGGTATTAAACTCCAAGACTTCAAGTTATACTACAAAACCATAATAATTAAAGTGGAATGGTACTGGAATAAAAACAGACACACAGATCAATGAGACAGAATTGAAAGTCCAGAATGAAAACCACACATGTATGATCAACTAATCTATGAGAAAGTGACAAAGAGTATACATTGGAACTAGCAGAGTTTCTTCAATAAATGGTGCTGGGAAAACTGGACTGCTACATGCAAAAGAATGAATTTGTTTTAGATATAATAGGTATAATTTAACTTTCACTTATTTGACAGTCCATCTTTCCTTATGAATGAGGAAATTTATATATCCTTTTAAGAAATATAATCATATTATAATCATATATAATATTTACAATAAAAAAATATGATTATTGTTCATTTTTCTATTGAGATTTTTACGTTTTTCAATTTTAAGAGATTTTATAGCTTAGTACAATAGTCTTTGTTCATAATACACATTACAGTTATTTTGTCATAACTTTTGTATTTTATTTATTTTTTATTATTAATTTATTGATCTTGTATTTTATTTGCACATTAAATATACTTGGAAAGGCTTTTCATAACTTCTACATTATTCTCTTTTTTCTTTCTCATTTAGATATTTAATTCATCTAGATTCATTCTGGCATGTACTGTGAGATAGGATCCACGTTTATGTTCTTACAAATAGATCTCTAATTTTCTTAATCCTAGTTTTTAAAAGTCCATCCTTTTCCCATTTAATTGAGATAGCATTTTTGTAGTTTAAGAAGCTTCCTTGTTACTTGGGTCCATTTCTGAATCCAATTTTGTTTATCTATCTGTGTATAACTCACTGTTTTACACATAAAAAATTCATAGTATATTTATACCTGTATATTTAACAGGATTAGCTCAACCACCACCACATAACTCTATTTAATATTAGAAAACATAATTTTCATTAACTACCTCTTTTTTTTTTGGAAAAATAGATGTTTCCTTATAGCTTCAACAATTGATATCATTCTCGTATATATATATATATATATGTAACTTTTCCAAATATTATATAATTGTGAAAATTTTTATTACTCCCTATATAGATTTCAAAATTGCCATCCAAAATAAAACTACCTATGTAATAATTATTACAAAGTTTACAAACATTTTTAATTCGATAGTTTTATGGTAGAATATATTTGAATATATATATGTGAACCCGTACCTCTGAATCATATACAGTGTTGTGAAGTAATGTTATTTTATACCAGTTAAATAAGAATTTATTTAATAGTCGAAAGGCTGTTGAATTCTCCTATTATTAAAATGGTTAAATATTTTCTAATACGCTTTTTCACTCATATGCTTATTCACTAGTTATCATTTCTCCCTTGTAACTTTCATGTTGCCTTTAATTTGATGTTTTCTTGTTAGTTTGTATGGATTTGTATAATTCTTCAATTATAGTAATATTTCAATCATGCTACCTGTTTTATTACATTTTAAATGTTATTTGTTCTTTTTTTTAGCCTTCCTTACAGTATTGGTTAAAAACCGTAGTGTTTGACTTTTATCATTACTTTAGCCATTTCTAAAATATTTTCTCATTCATAAGGTTCATATGCATTTAAAATTTTACGTGGTTGCATAAGATTTACCCGATATAAGAGCAATCTAATACAAGCACAATGCTTATGGTGGAATGCAGGCTTGAAGCTGTAAATTAGAAGACAGAAGTGGTTTTACAAGCAGGCACACTGACAGCTTTAAGAAATGACATCTTATGGAAGGATAAGAAACTTTCTAAAAATATCACACAGAAATCCTAAAAATTATAACAATTTGAGGGCCCTGGAAGGGAAATCAAGCAGATTTAAAGTGCCCTATACTGATGTTAGTAAAGTTATTGTGAGCTATTAAATGATGTTCAGGATATTGTGGGGAATAAACAAAATAATAATATATAATATTTTTAGGTAATTTCTAGGTCACATAATTAAAAAAAAATAGTGCCAAGAGGCATTAAAAATACTTAACTAACCAGGAAAATTGACTTATTCCCAGGGGTGCCAGTTAGATGACATTTTATAATAATTAAGTGTTGCCTGTTTTATATGGCTTCCTAGATCCTAAGTTCCATAAGCAGAATGGTTTATTTATTCCTCAACATCCTGGCATGCCACAGATTAATGGGGCCTGAAGGCCATCTGAGTGCCATTGTCCCAAGTTCTAAGCACTTTGCAAAGGAGAAAATGAAAGGCTGGAAGAAGTTTCAGGTTTGATTGATCTTGAGACTAAAACTGTCTGGCTTTTCCTACATGTTTAATCTTTTCCTCTTGATACCTGGTATAGTATTATGTTAGGCTTGGTTCAGGTTGCCAAGGAAACCAGCAAGTTTATTATTTCTAATTACTCATTATTATTAACAAGAAGTTGGCAGTGGGTAACATAGTTTACAAATTCACATATGAAAGAAGATCTCAATCAAATGATAATTCAGTCCATTATTTTAGTTAACTTTCTCAGAGCATCAGCTCAGAAAACTGCATAGAGCAAGTAGATTCTTCTAGGATCTGAGTGTATTTGTTTTGATGGAAAACAACTCAGGTAGGCTGACTCTAAAGTCAGTGTATTCTAGATAGTCTCATGTCAGCCCTTTCACCCTGCCCTCCAGAGAATTCTTCATTGGGAGCCCCAATCTTTAGTTCTGTTGATTATGTAAAGGCAAAACAAAAAAAAACCTTCATTTTCAAAACCCTCCCTGTCATGATTTATGTCAAATGTTCTCCTACACTATCTTCTGCATTCCATCTTCAAAAAATGTGATTGCAGACATGTGAGTTTAGCAAATCACTTGTGTATGTTTTTATCTATCTGTGATCATCTTTAACGTTGGTGAGGTCTGACACAATAGTTTATGGGGATCTAAAAACATGGTTACCTAGTACGATGATGCTTTTTCTGCACTTCTCCTTTATTCTTGATGAATTATTGCTTCAAAAACATCTGTGGCCTTCTTTTTTCGCCATAAAACAGTCACGTAAAATAAATAAAGTGTTAAAAAGAGGTATAATCTCCACAATCATTGTAGGAAAACATAAGATTTATGCAGTTTTGTTATTTAATAGATAAAAAGGTTGCCAGGGACATGTCATATGGTCCATAAATTTGAGTTCCCCGGTGAAGGTGAGATGTGGATCAGTCACTAGAGGCCTTGATGGATTTCCTAGTTAGCAATATCATTTTCTCAGAAAATACAGTAAATATCAAATGAAGCTATGTTATCTATCTCTTTTGATTACATTTAATATAAGTGCTCCTTAATAAAAAGGATGGTTACAGGTCATTTTCTCTGAGAATGTCAAGTTTGTCAGCTAGTCTCCAATAATGTATGATGTAGTAAAAACACAGTGGGTGCTTGTTGTTCATATTATATTGTGCATAGATTATAGGCAATAGAGGGAAGGGGACTTCCTATTAAATTGCTGTTTTCTAATTTATGTTATAATGACCTCCCTCTTTTTTTTTTTTTTTTAGTTATATGGCATTGCATGTTAACCAGTTATGCAGTGCACACTTCTGCCAGTATTGACTCAAAATAGTTCCAGCTGAACTTATATAGTATTGGTGTAGGAAATCTTGAGGATGCAGGCATGAAATAGCATTGATTATACCTTGATGGGGCAAAGGAATATTGAGAAATTTTAATGGTTTGACCAATGAAATTGGTTTTAATATGTGGTCCATAAAGGTCGATGGCATTATAGAAGAGATTACTGATGGAGGGAGAGTGCAAAAAGATTAAAGGGGTATAAGAAGATAGTACACTTCATTAAGAAAACGTAAACCAAATTGTAGTTTATTTACATATTTGATGTGCATTAGGAAAGATTCTAAAGTTTTTGGGTAGGCAATAATATCGTTCAGTTTCAGCAAAGTAGCTCATGCCAGTCATATCATGGATTGAAGGGGAACAACCTCTTCGTGAATGTATGAGACATACCAATTTAAATGGTCTTCTTTTCTAACTCTTTTACAATGGCTTCAATTCATTGACTCTCAAAATGATATTCAATTTCATTCATAAACAACAATACCATTATTCTATGTTCTCTGCTGATGCTGTGCAGTTCCTCACTCCAGCAATCATCTTTAGAGATCTCTAATACTATTGAGACAAGGCTTTGGACTTATGAGAGCAAGTAGGCAAGGTACTACCCAGATGATCTTAAGAATAATTTGAAATGACATCCTCATACCTGAGTGCTACCACCCTGTGAATTACATCCTCTTAACCTTGGTCCCAAAGTCACACAGTTTTCAAATGGAAGTCTTGTGACAACATTTCACCATTCCCATAACAACCATACTTAGACTGTATGCTCTGCTTTGTGACATTTCTAACCTGTAGGTAACTCCTTTTCCCTTTTTAGCATCACTGCCTACTGCCAATTTTAATATATTATCTAGTCAGTTCAATAAAACTACCTTTCATGTTCATTTTAACTAATTTTCACCAATTTAAAATGTTATTAAAAGCATAGTTCATGTTTTTTGTGAGTTTTATAAGGAATTTCATAGAAACCAATTCACTATGATCCAGTTAAGAGGCCAGAGCAGTTATAATTTATAAGCAGCAATTGAGGATATTAACCAAGTTAATGACAAACTGCTACATTATAAAGAAAAGCATTATATCTGAATATCCATGGAAGAGCTACAGCTATCAAATTGTTATGCTGTCATTCCTTAAGTAATTAATATATTTGACACCTGTCTTGTAGAATTTTCTTTTAAAAAAAAAACAAGAAATGATTTATTTCATTATGTATAGCAGTGATGGTTTTAGATTCAACATGTGGTTTAGTTCTAGAAAAATTTTCTGTGTGACTTGTTCCAATAAGTATTCAATTAAAATGTCATAAAATGAAAGAATGCCAGAGCACCTGTTTTATTAGTATCTGAAAATAAGTCTGGGAAAGAAAATTAAGGTACTGAATTGACCCTTGATTTCTTTAAGATTATTGCAAATACTGATGCATTTTGAATAACAATAATAAAAAAATCCTATTAATTTAGTCTTGCTCAGTCACACATCTTGGAGTTCTTTTTTTCTTAAATTCACATGATAAACTTAATGAAAAATCAAAATAGAACATATATAGTTTGATATAAATCATTATTTTCACACCACACTCTCAATAATGTTGGTATTAGTGTGAGTACTAATAGTAGCAGCTGCAGTAGAAATGAAAGTGATGGTGATAGATATACGAAAGTGCTGTTACTACCACTCACACTATTTCCTCTCTCCCACTTTTAGCATTTCCCTTCGAGTAATTTATATTCCTGTTTGACCAGAGTATTTTATAAGAATTATCTGTAAACATCATAACTAAATAAGTAGACAGTACTATATTTTCAGAAGTAGAGATTGAAGTTTAAAGAGCTAGAGTAATATAATTAGGCTAAATTTATGACATAATACAGGTAGCATTTGAACTTAGATCCCAGGTTCTAAAACTCTTGGTTGTTTGACTGCATATGCATGCTGTCATATTATCCTTTCTCAATTTATACAAATTGTACAAAGAAGAATTGTATAGCCACATGATTTTCCTTTTTTCTTTGAGGTCTGTACAAGCCTATAAAACTATAGCATCTCATCTGTTTGGCTTACCTTTTACCCTGTTTATTCAAACAGTTGGTTACTTTGCTAGCTTTCTGCCTGATGTGTGTATGTAAATAGCCTACTAGTCACATGACCACATGCCAGATGGGCTGGTCATTTGCCCTTTGGCTGCTGACAACATCCAGGTGGCTCTGCCAGTCTTTGATAGAATGGTATCTAATGTATTCAGATAATGTTAACTATTCAGTACTGAGAACAAAAGCCCGTATGTAAGTGGAGACCACATTCTTTTTTGAGAGTTAGGAAGGCCTCTACTGTTTAAGGATGCTTCATTACATGGCTAACGCTCCCCAGTGTGTCATCTAATTTCACTACTAATACTACGATGAAAACTGTGTAGTAGGTGACTTAAATTGTCTTTTGAGGACAGTTCAAGTACTTGCTTGAGTACTCCCCATGATTCCTAGATTTCCTGTTAAAAAACAGCTTGCAATTTTGGTTTGCAGCTATAGAAGTTCCAGAGTACCTCATCATTGCCATCCACTGGTATGTATCAAAGAATGTAAATCAATTTTAGACATGAATTAATTAAAATATGATTAAAGGTATAACTTTGGAGAAGATAAATTTCAACAAATATATATGCTATTTGTGCCATTGACAGCTTCATTAGCATAAATAAGACTTTCTAGTGACACTAAATTTCCTTTCCTTTCCCGTCCAATTTGTAATGCAGATATGGGCAGTTGACCCTCAATTTGTTGTTGTGTGGGAGTAATGAGGGTCTTTCTCAATCATGTGCAATATTGGAATTCAGGAATCAGTTCTACATTGAGATTATATAATGTACTATGTGCCCAGATTCTCAGTAAATACCCTTTGGGAATTCACTCAGCTGATATATGTGATGTTTCTTCCTCATGGTAAAATATGTTGACAAAAAGATTGTAATTGAAGAGTGGTTTGTCCAAAAACCTATTTTGGGCACTGCCTCTATCATATTCAGATTTGGAACATAAGAGGGTATTTTGGGTAAACTCGGCCAGCATGACATACCTTCTGAAGACATTTTCATACTCAGTCAAAACTAAATTGCTGTATCCTATCTAGTATAAGAGATGGGTAAATGTGAGGTAAATGAAGGAAAATATCATGATTATCTAAATTTTATAGTTATTCATCCAAACATAATTGTGTAATTTAGAATAATTTGAAGGCATAAAGTTGAAAATGTTATTTTATGACCCAGTAATTCTACTCCTAGGCATTTTTCCAAAAAATTTAAAAGCACTAATCTGCAAGAAAACTTGCATACCCCTGTTTAGTGCAATGTGCAATGCTATTTATTATAGCTAAATTATGGAAACCAAGTGCCACTGAACAGATGAGTGCATCAAGAAGGAGTGATACACATACACAATGGAATAATACTATTTGTGATCTAAAAAGGTAAACATATGACATTTGTGGCAACATGGATGGAACTTGAAAGGATAATGCTAAGCAACATAAGTCAGAAGGAGGAAGATAAGCACTGAATGGTATCACTAGTGTGTGAAATAAAAGTAACTAAATTAATAGTCATATAAAGACAAGTCTAAAATCTCACCCTTGATAAGCTGACTATAGACTAAAATACCAAGGGAAATGGGAGGGGGTAAAAATAAAGAATAAAGAACAAAAAAAGTACAGTGATTTATGGTGGTAGAATATGGGTGAATGGTTGTAGATACATTATGGTGGTAATATCTGATCGGGGTCCACTCATGCTTCAGTTAAAAATTACTTAATTAAAAACAACAGTAAAAATAGATGATTTATAAAGATAGAGTGTGGGTGGATTTTTCTTATCATAATCACATTATGTTTTTGTATAAGATAAAAAAAAATTGTTTTAATCAGTCCTGAAAAAAAATTGCCTTAAGAAAAAGTATGTTGTGTACAGCTGTCATTTCAGAGTAGTTTCCTGTTCCATGTCGTCATCTTCAAAGACAGGTTCAATGTGAATTTCCCTCATTGTAACACATTTGGAATTGTCCTTTTGAAGCTCAAAAACACATTGGGACGCTGGACACATAGTTGTGGATACAGATATACATAGAGACTGTGGGACAGATCTGAATATAATTTCCTTAAAAGATAGTCCATGTATATCATAAATCTGATGTCAACTGATGCTTATATAGGAAGTTTTTGAATCTGTAGATTTAAATGCCTTTCAAAATACAAGTGAGCTTAAAAATCAAGGGAATTGTGTTTCAGAAATCCCAGTTTTGGTCTTTCCAAGTGTTTTCCACACAACCAAACTTCACCTATCTTTCCCAGGCCTTCTTGTCACTTAGCCCTAGGAGTTAGCCCTGCAAGCATCTTAGATAGCTTGGAGCTCACAAAAGATTAGTGGGCTGTGTTGTCTAATATTCAGCCAACAACATGAAAAAAACCATTACAAATCAAAACCAAAATCACCCCTTCTTTACCCATAAAAACCCAAACATCTGCCTTTTGGGGATTTCCATTCTCTAGTGCTCAGAAAGAAATACCAGGTCTTTTCTGGGGTGCTTCACAGCAGATACCCTTTTCATTCACTTGCCTCAGATAATGGCAAGTGACACTGATAATCAAATTATTAGTGAAGTACTTAAGAGATAAAAATAGTGAGCTAATTTCACTTTATTTTCAGGTGTTATTATGGTCAGGTGTGTGGTCGTATGTATGCATGTAGCACTATCCCAGAAAGTAATTATACATCTCTATTATCTACATCACAAATTTTAGGCATTAAAAGTTTTAGTATCTGCACTACTCCTTAAATATTTTCACATTTTTAATGCTTGAATATCATTCTTAAAAATCCTAATGATACCAGTGTGTTGCTCTATCTGTTCAAATTTCTCTTTACTAGATACTATACCTTTAGCTATAATGACTGGAAAATAGTCCATAATTATTTGGGGTCATTTATATATGAATCCTTTAGGTGAAGATTTATTTTCTTCTAAATTTATTGCATTTTTTTGGGATTGCCACTTATGTTGCATATTTACCATAGTAGTTCTTAATTTAAGAAATATTCTTTTCAAATTTTTTCTCAAGGTTTATTGACTTGCAAGCTGTTTACATGCTTACATATACAATCTCAGAAGTACAGCTTCTGCTTGCATGGGTGCACATGCTTCACCTTCTCCACAAAGCTCTGGTGCGAGTGCCTTCTCACATTCACTACACTATCCCTTCCTCCAACCCTGCTATTCTGTCTGGTAATCAGTATACAGAGTCAAATTATTTTTCTTCTATTTTGTCAGTTTGTTTCTTTGAAAATGACATTATATGAATAAATTTTAGAGATAAAAAGTAAAAATAAATGTTAAGAACCTTTTAAGTGTTTAAAAAGCATGTTAAATTTCCAAGTGAAATTATAGCAGAATATATAAATATTGTTAGGATTACTTGGCTTATAAATTAAATGTCTAGGAAGACCTGGAAGGAAGAAAACATTTTTCTCCACTGTGATCAGAAAATGAGACAAATTATTTTAACAATTGGATTTTATTGACTTCTAAACCTTGAAAATAAAAACTTTAGAGGAAACAGGCATAACAGTAAACCATTTCTTGTTCATTCTAAAACCCATAGTCTTAACAAGATTATGCCTGTGGAATCGATCCTTATGGAGATTAGTCATTTTTCTACAGAGTACTTGTGAACAGCCCTAGTCTGTGCCCATGGCGTATATGTGAATACCTAGCCAGTCTTTTAAATTGGATAGTTTATCAGTTGTGACTGCAGACCATTTGAAGATCATATTCTGTACATGTGGCTTAGTTTTTCAAGTGTTTCACTTCTGTGATAATTATCCAGAAAATTCTGTTGCAGAATCCTAATCCCCATTCTAGACCCTTGGATCAAATGGGATGGGGACATATTTTTACTGAATTCCTGGATGATCTTAAGCATTCAGTAATCATTAACTACATTCTTGTTGCTTCTACTATCCATCTTTAACTAGTAAACATTGAGTACACATGTAAGATTTAACCTTTAAATGGATAGATAATTTACTTTATTTAATTAAATTTCTATCACAGTACTGTAGAGTTAATAATAATGCCCCATATTGAATATTTGAATGAAAATGATGTCCCAAGATACAAAATCTGTAGTTCTCATAACAGCCCTGCATAGTGGGTGATGTTATTCCCATTTTATATATGGAGATAAATTTAGTAACCTGGACAAAGTCACACTTAAAGTGGGAGGTATTATTAGAAATTAAATCCGAGCATGACTTAAGCTAAAGTCTGTATTGGAATCACTATGACAGAGTGCCTATTTACAAATCACAGCATTGGACAGGGTCATGACTAGTCTTTTGGCACCTTCTTAAGAAGTAGAGAAAGGTTCTTCAGCCTTCAGAAAGGGCAGCCCATCTTGTGGGCATGATTGTCCTGACGCACAGGAGGCAGATTTTACTTTTCTCTATATATTACATGCCTCTTTTCAGTGAGCAGCAGGAATTAATGTTGGTGGTAGTGCAGATGATTCTTGTAGTGAGCAAATTTGAAAGCTCTCTACTATACCTTATAAACTCAAAAAACATGTTTAGACAGCCAATTTAAATCCAGTAAATGTGACAGGATTGAAGCTTGGAGATAGCTTATCAATCACTGAATTCTATTGACTTATTTTGATTGCTTTTGGGGTTCTTATGGTATCGAGTGGTTTTTCATTCTTATTTTATAATGAAAGATGCCTGTGATCTCTAAACTTTTTACCTGGAGTCAAATTTAATTTATTTGGTTTTATCTACATCCACATTGATTTCAGTATTTTATTAGTATCTAAGTAGTTGATATGAATCAGCAGTAATATTTGTAAAAATTTCAAGACTAGTGGGAGTTTTCTTATTGCTTTATTTTTGTTAGTAGTTTCACATGGCCCATGCATTATCAGCAAATTTTAAATATATAGCTTATGTTTAAGGCTTATTGTTCACTTATATACCTTTCACACCTCTTCAAGCTTCCCTCTTAGATACTGCGTTTGTTTCAAACTCTTGAGTCACATCACTAGTGGATTTTTAGCAAAACAGGAGAGGTTTTTAACTGTCCCCTTAAAGAAATAAGTTCACATAAATCTGATGCATTTTCAAGAAAACATTCTTATGGAAAGCTATAAATTTCTTAAACAGAAACCGTAGGTAAATCTTCAGGAAATATTGCTCTTTTTGCCAAAGATATCATATAAATAAGTCATACTAATTGTTGAACACCTTTTATGTATCCTTTCTAGGTTATTTGCATATTCTTAGCTCATTCAGCTTAGTCACTGCGGTCATTCTTTTGAAGATTGCATTCCAGGGAAATAAGTGATAAAGTATGTCTGATTTAGTACAGACTTTTCATCAATCTTGGAAAAAGAAAGCATCTCAACCAATATTTTATTGTCAGTGCATTAGCCATTTTACCAATTGAACAAGCCATAGCTTGTAGTTTTTTAGAGTCTTGGTTTGTAGTCCATGTTTCTTATGCTCTGTTTTCTAAAAGAGTCAATCTTTTATTTTGTACTCAATATTTTTGGCAGAAAAGTATAATCAGTTATTTTATTGTTTGTTTTTTTCTGTAGTGACCTTATACTCCCCAGGGTACTTTTTGCTGAGGTATATGCTTTTGTCCCATTACCTTCTTTCAAAATAGAAATAATGGGCCTACTAAACTCAGTTTATTTGATAAACTTGTATTGAGCAATGGTATGACTGAACTGAGCTTGCAGTGTGTTTTGAAGTGTTTGTTTTTTGTTTTTTATTTTTCATCCACATCTCAGTGTTAACTTTCTTAACATCAGATTATGAAATGAAAATCAGATGTCTGGGAAAACCATAAGATTTATGTGTAGCAACTAATGGTAAGTGGTCGATCATGAAGGCATTATTGAAGTATATAGGATTTTAGCCCACCTGAGGACAGAAAGACAACTCATAGGATCATTTTTCCCAATTGTTACTATTGAACTAACAAATTTTTATCTCATCTCTTTCTTGGGATTCTACTTAAAATTGCTTTAGATAGCTTCTGAAGTTTTGAAAGCAATTTGCATCAAACAACTGAATATTATATTAAATTTATGAGTACTTTATCCAGAATATATACATGGGGAAAGTATCTTCTTGCCATCTTTAAGATAAACAGTGCTCAGTATATTTTTATTTTTACATACATACTTACAGAGCAGTTCCATTATGTTGTGTGAATATTTTACTTTTAAGGCTATTACACATCATCTGTAAATTTGCAAAGCACTTATTTCCTGGGAGCCCAAACAGCAATTTTATTCTCAGATCTTATTCAAAATTTATTCACTGCTTTGTCTATTATGTGTCAGCAATAGCCTGCATTTGCTTCCCTCAGGAGATAGGCTAGATCAATGGGATATCTGTAGGTATACTGAGCTCCAGAAAAAGGTGTGACAGAAATATTAAGTTACATTATTGTATACAAAAGCTGGAGAGGGAATAGTTTCAGGGGAAATTGTTACCTTTTCTGAAACTATATTATATTAATAATTCATCACAATTTAGAATGCAAAGTAATTCTATAACATTCAGTATAGCCCCAGCATATTTTCACTGTCTTCTCTAAGTTTCAGTTAGCCTTCTATTCAATTATCTAACCTGTCTGGGGTACTTGTATGCCAAACACTGTGGTACTTATCATGTATGGATATAATTCCTACTAGGGAAGGTAAGATATGCATATTAATAATTAAATTAAAATTCAATGTTTGGAACCACAAGGTTTCCATAAAAGTATTATGGAGGCTCAGAAAGGGCAAAGCCACTTCCAACTTAAGGAAATCCCTCTTTTTCTGAGTCTCACTATCTTAGTCTCATCCTCTCAGAAACATTTATTTTGCATGTGGAAAATTTTACCCAAGTGTGTTGAATTGTTTCACTCATCTTTTCTTCTTTGATATTTTTATTTATTTTTTTATATTTTAGCTATATCCAAGAATGTCCAACTTAATGTTTCCTTTTATATATTCATTCTTGTGGTGTTGCTTAAGCGTCATTTTGAAAATTGAAATATTCTTGAAAATAAAAATATTCTTTCTCAACCCTGCCAAGTATTTTTTTCCTTCTTTTAAATTATTCCTGAAATTTCACTTCATTCACAAAATCTTTTGATGCGAACAAAGACATGGACATGAATTTTTCTGCATGTCAACATTGATAACAAACACCTGATTTCTTTCCCTGCTTTTCTAGAACATATATTCAATGCTTTTTTAGTGTATTCAATGTGCCAAGAACATAAGCAAATCTGCAATTAGTTTACTGAACATTGATAAAGGAAATAGCTATGTAAAATAAGATTGCAATATGACATGGTCAAGTTACTATATTAATGTATGCTTTAAGTGCATCATGAACACAAAGAATAAAATTCTTAGCCCTGGAGGAACTGAATAATAAGAATGTACCAGGAAGAAAAGAGAAAGTGACTCTAAGAAGGACCAGTGTATACAAAGGCACAGTTCATGGAAAAATCTGAGAGTTTAGGTCAGATTGTGGCAGATCCTAGATAAATACTATATGTTAAGTTCTAAATGCATGACTTCACACACAGTAAACAAGGGGAAAATTTCAACTACTAATACTATAATACGATTGCGTATTTTAAATCATGAAAACCCAGTAAGGAATCAGGACCCATAGCCTAAATTAATCAGAAAGGGAAAGATAAATACTAATGATTTCACTTATATGTTAAATATAAAACATCAAAAAAAAATTAAGAAGAAGTCAAAACTAGCAAGCTGACCAAGAACTGAAGCATATAGCATGGGCAAGGGCAGGATGGTGGGAGGGAGCAAAGCTGGGGAGGGATGAAGTAAGGGAATATAGAGATGTTTCCCAAGTGTTATAGTGGTATAGGAGAGCTATGAGGACTACAGAAATGTAAGCAAAAAATTTAAAGTAAATTAAAAGAAAGAAATCAGGAACTATTAGAGAGTTTTAAGCAGAAATAATCAGAAAGTGTACAAAAAAATAGCTGTTTTAGATTCTTATATCAATGAAAAATATGGATTAAAGGGGGGAGTTGGGTAGATATTTAAAAATTTTAAAAGTAATGTAGGTATGATGTCATTAGTTTCTAATGATTAGTGTGTGAGAATTGTCTCTCTGCATCTCAGTCTCCTCATCTGTAATTAAAATATAGTGGCATTTAACCGATAGCATTTTCATTAAGATTAAATGAATTATTATCTTCAAAGTTCTTAAATAGTGCCTTGAAACCCTATAGACTTAATAAAGGTCACACTGATGAATATGGCTTGCATGTCTTTGCATATGCATGAGTTCTACACTGCTGTAATTGGATGTAAATTTTATCTATGTCACATTCACTATATAGATAGTAATAAAGAATTGTTCATTTCAGTTGATTATAATTATAATTACATTCAATTGATACTTCTCTATTTTTAATACTGTCAAAAATAGAGGCAAGTTTTACTCTCTACTCTCTTCTTAATCATATACATAATAATACTTTGATTATTATTCTTAACCTGGTTACCTTCAGTGATGACAAAATTATTTTTGTGCATGATATGTCATCATCATTGTGGTGCATCAGAGGTACAAATACTTTAAATGATATGTGCACATAAATATAAAATAATTTTGCTGGTTTTGTGTACTGTAGTAGAACTCAATTTTGTTCCCAAAAGAGGTTATTAGCTATAGTGTTCTATAAACACAGTCGTAAGTCAAATTATGAATTTTGGCAAGTAAATTGCCAAAGTACATAATTTTTGGCATCCTAATTCTATGCATAATTAAATAAAGCACCTGTTTCTTTACAATTTAATTTTGTTAAATTTTGGATTATAAGAAGGCATGCTTGATTTGGTCTAGTATTCTGAATTTAAATATAAAATCACTGCTGATTAAAAAAGTATTGTTGAAATCTGTAAAATTGCCCTGAAATTCCTTGAGTTACCCTTTCTTTGTATTTTCATCACCATTTAGTTATCAGATCAGGGGCTCACAAGTTCAGTATTATTGACATTTTGGGCCAGATAATTCTTTCTTGTGGGAGTCTGAACAGTCCATTTGTAGTTTTAGAAATCTTCCTGGCCTCTCCCTATTAGATACCAATAGAACTTCTTCTCCCAGTTGTGACAACCAACAATATGTCCAGATACTGTCAACCATCTCCTGGGAATGGAGAGGAATCACCCTTAATTGAGAACATCTGCTCAACATGATTATTTATAGATATTAAAAAGAGGTGTAATTTTCTTGAACAATCTATAATTTTGCCTAGGATTTATCCCTACAATTTGTTTTTTACTAATCTTCAGATAACACATTTTTCTCTTGAGGTATGTTTAAAATATTTTCTTCCATATTATTTTTACTGGCTTATTAGTATTTTAATTATCTCATTTGGCAGATTTCTGTTAAGTGAAACCTGATGTACCATTTAGGTGTGCTCTGAAGCTAATTTCTTCATTGTTGTATGTAGTCATATGAATGTCATACTACTTAAAAAAATTCCTTATCATTTTATCTTGCTTTTCTTGAGAAGTGGTAATTTAACTCTACTGTATATTCACAGTGCCAAGGACTAAAGTGACATTTAATTAATATTTATGGAATGCATTAAAATGGTACTTCACTTTTTCATCCCTTTACAAGAGATCTGCTTCTTAATTAAAAAGTAATAATAAATATTTCGCCCGGTTGGTCCGTAGCAGTTATGAATGTTATCCTCTTTCAGAGCTAGTCAACACCTGAAACCTACTCATTTGTGTATATAAAAACTTGCCTTTATCAGTCATCATTCTTGTCCATCTACTTGTCTTATCAAGGGACTAGAGGTCTAAATTAGTAAAGGGGCATACTATATGAAACCTGTGACAGCCTAGCAAGTGTATATTTCACTTTCCAAATGGATGAGAATCATACAAAGTGCTTCTCACAGTACAGCACTTCTTACTATCAAATTTTCTTACTATCAAACCCTTCACTAATCCAGAGGGCTTTTCACTTTGGAGGTCTCCAGGAATTCAATGCATCAGTCTCGTATACATATTCTGTAGCTCCATTTTGCAGACAAAGTTGCTTGGAGTGTATTTCAGATTGTGATGTTCCAAAAAGCATCCAAACAATACTTTATCAAAAGAATATGATACTGATATCTTTCATACTAGATTTACTCATTGTTTTGTACGAATAAGATTCATTAACCAATGTAATAACACAATGATATGGCAATACCCAAGTAGATTATAAGGTCTTTGTAACTAAAAAATGCCTGACATTCCTTCATAGCCCCAAGTATAAAAATTATAGTCAGACATCCTCCAGAAAAATCTAAATTCTTTTCTGAAGGTATTACCTTTTGTGTTTAATTATTCCTTTGATAAAAGGAATAAGACAAAAGAGTAAGTATTTAAGGAATGACAAGAGTAAGAAATGAGTAAATAAATGTTGGTTCTTAGTTTTTTATTTGTATAAGTGCAAAAATTGTTTCTAAAACTAAAATGATACAAGATTTTAATAACATTTTTCATAGTTTGGTAGTAGTCTATAATTTTTTTGAATTATAGGATTGAAGAACTGAAGGATTGAAGAATACATTTCTAATCACAAGTGACCTTCCAGGGATAATTAGATAATTTTCAACTTCTCTAAATCATTTTTATTTTAAGTTGCTCATTATAGGTCACTGTATATGTAATATTTTTTATTACTGGATTTACAGTTTATATGTATATATATATATAAAGATATACATACCTTTGGAATATATATGGTATATACATATACATACTATTAAGTTGTTAATACAGATATTTCATTTATCTTTGCAATAAATATACATCTGCGGAGCTATATTATTTTGCATGTTTATCAAATACTCTTTTGGGTTTGTTCTCACAATAATCACCAAAATAGATTTTTGTATATTGTGCTTGTTGAGATAATGTTAATTTACATACTGTCTGTGTTTTAGTAGCATAGCTTTACATCTCTTTGCATCAAACCATGCCCACTATTGAAACACCAATGATCTTTCATTAACACATTTTGAATATCCTACTCTTTTATTCTTATGCCCTCCCCCCACTAGTAGTCTTAGTTCTGCAGTCAGATTTCAAAGATTTCTTTTGATTTATTTTTGTATGTGAACTTATTTATTTTTATATTGCACAAAAGGTATTTGATATTTGTCTGTCTTTGCTTTTTGCTTATCCTTCCATGTTGTAAATGGCAAGATTTTAGATTTTTTTTGTTGAATAGTATTCTATGGTGTATCTACACCACATCTTCCCACTGCACTCATACATCTGTCACTGAGAGCTTAGATTGTTTTCATAGGTCATTTTCACATGGATGAAACAATACTTCATAGTGATTTTGATTTTCATTCCCTTATGAGAAGCATTGAGCATTTTTTCATATGCCTGTAAGTAATCTGAATGTCCTTAGTGAAATTTGTTGTTATTGTTCTGAGGTACCATGTGACTGACACAATAGATTATATACTTATAATATCTAAATTGAAATCATGTTTATCTGAAGATCCTCACAGCAGTTCCAAAATTATTCTCTTCTTTCTCTCCCATTTTTTCTGTTTTTGGAATCATGTTGCATCTAAGTGAAATTTCCTTTCATTTTAAGAAGCCCCCTGTTTTTCTTACAAACTGGTTGAGAGAAGATGAAATTTTATAACCAATGCTCATTTGTAAAACTCTTTATTCCTTCCCCAATTCTGAGTGTAGCAACTGAGCTGAGGATTTTTGGTTAGGAACCTTTTCCTTTCAGCACATTGAAATGTCTTGCCTTTCCATTCCGCATGGTAAAACTTTACTGGACATCTTCTAACCGTTTTAGGGGCTCCATTATATATGACTTTTTTTTTTCTGGCTGCTTGGAAGACTCTATATTTATTTATTTTGCTATTTTAATTATTATATTTCTTGGGCATGTTTGGATGTATTGTGTTTGAATTTATTGTGTTTCAAACCTTTTTTTGTTTATTCCTTATTTCCTTCCCCTGTCTGAGGAATTATTTCCCCAAATAGAATTTTCTCCATTTATCTATTCCTTTTCTGTTCTTAGAATTCCTACACTATGAATGTTTTTCATCTTGATATTGTCCCATTTTCTTAATTTTTTCTTCTTTTTTGAAATTTTATTTTATTTAGTTTTTAATTTTATTTTTTAAAATTGATTGCACACACATACTTTACATGGTTGTCTACCCCAAGTTTCTCCCAACACCTTATCACCCATGAACATCTTAATCTCTGTGCCCATCCCTCTCCCAATTTTATCTTCCTTTCCCTCTCTTGCTCTATGCTTCAGTTCTTTTGACAGTTTCAAGTTTTTCTTTTTCATTGGTTTGTTTCTTTTCTCTCTACCCCTCATATAAGTGAAGCCATCCAGTATTTCTCTTTTTCTTTCTGGCTTATTTCTGCTAACATGATTCCTTCTAACTCCACCCATGTTGCTGCGAGTGACATAAGTTTGTCTTTTTTGAATGATGAATAGTATTTCATTGTGTATATATACTACAGCTTTCTGAACCATTTGTCTGTTTGGGCCATTTGGATTGTTTCACATGGCTAATGTAAATAGTGCTGCAATAAACATTCAAATTCAGGTGTCCTTTTGAATTAGTGTCTTTATATTATTTGAATTAGTATCTTTATATTATTAAATTTCCAAAAGTGGGATTACTGCATCAAATGTGGAAAGAAAGAAACAATTTTGCACTGCATGTGGGGATGCAAACTGGTCCAGCCACAATGAAAAGTTGTATGAAGGACCTTCAAACTACTGAAAATTCTGTTTGTTTTTTCTTGCTTGACTTTATGATTATTCCCACTGTTCACTATCTTTTGTCTTGCTAGATTGTTCTTCAGTCTCCCACTAGCGAGCCCCTCTATTGTATTTTAATTTTTTATTTATTTTACTTGTCAATCATTTAAATATTTATCATTTTGGGAGTACACCACCACATCTTCATAAGTGATATGCTTCTGTCATCCTCCACCAAAATTCCAGTACTGTTATCCTTACTTTGTCCTTCTATACTTCTCTGTTATTTCCCCACATTTCCCTTAGGTAACTAGTATGTTTTTCAAAATGTCTGAATTATTCTTTCTTTGCTTTGTCAGTTTGTTTTCTTTGATTATTTGCATCCCACGAGGAGTGAAACTCATCTAGTAACTGTCTTCCACTTTCTTACTTTTGTACTTAATGTAATCACCTCAAATTCCATCCATTTTGTTCAAAATGTCAACATTCTGTAGCTTTTACTAGCTGAGTAAGTATTCCACCGAGTAGATATTACTCATTTTTTTTCTCTTTTCATCTGCTATTTATGTAGATTCCATGACTTGTTATTGTGAAAATTGCTGTTATGAGCGTAAACATGCATAAATCTTCTTGTATTAGTAACTTCATATTCATTGCTCATGTCTGTAGAATTAATTGTTAATGATGCTGTATTATGTGATAAGCCATTCTTTAAAGGAATTTCCATACCATTTCCCATAAAATCGGTACCAAATTGCATTCTCACTGACAATGGAGGAGTGTTCCTTTTTCTCCACATTCTTGTCAATGTTTGTTTATATAGTCTTTTGATACAGGGTATTTTCACAGATATGTGTGAATGCTCATTGTGGTTTTGATTTTAATATTTCTTTAAGAAGTTCTATTGAGAATTTTTCCAAGAACCTATACGTCATCTAATTGTCCTCTTTAGAGAAATTACTATTTTGATTTTTTACCCATTTTTTGATTGGATTGCTTGCATTTTTTGATGTTGAGCGGGTTCTTTATGTATTTTGGAAATTAATCTTGTTTTAGATGTGCAGTCTACTGGTACATTATTCCACACAGTGGGTTGCCTTTTTTCATGTATGGTATCTTTTAAGGTTCTAATGGTATGTAATTTGAAGGAGTCTCATTTATTTTTGCTTTGGTTGCCATGCTTTGACGTTGCCTCCCCAAATATAGCTTATTTGCAGCTGGTGTTTAAGAGTATATTAATTATTTTCTTTTTTAAATATTTTATGGCTTTGGGCATTTTACCCAAGTGTAATCCACTTGAATTAATTTCTGCATATATAGTTAGGTTACATTTTTTAAATTTTGTTTGTGGTTGTCCAAGTTTCCCAGTACCATTTATTAAAGAGAGTTTTCTTTTTTCATTGTATATCCAAGATTCCTTTGTTAATGTTTAACTGTCCATATTTATGTAGAATTATTTCTGGTATCTCTTCTTTTGGCCTTTGTGTTTGATTTTGTTCTAATACCATGCTGTTTTGATTATTACGGCTGTGTACTATAGTCTGAAGTCAGGGGGTATGGTACCTGTATTTTTCTTTTATTCCTCTTGAAATTGTTCTCTTTCCTGGAAGAATACCATTGAGATTTTGATAGGTATTGAATCTGAACATTGTTTTAGGTAATACAGCAATTTCAACAGTTCATTTTTCAATTCATGAATACAGGGTATCTTTCAATTTCCTTGTGTCTTGTTTTTTGTCCTTTATGAGTGTCTTATAGTTTTCACAAGATAGATGGTCCATTCACCTCCTTTGTTAACTTCCAGATATTTTATTCTTTCTGGTGTGGTTGTAAATGGAATTTTCTTAACTATATCTTCTCATTCACTGTTTGAATATAGAAAGGCAGCAGACTTTTTGTATTGCTGGTACATCCTGCCACTTTGCTATTATTATTTCTATGAATAACTTAGTTTTCTATTAGAATATTTTGCATTTCTTTGTCCAAGTTTCTATGTGAATGATATAATCTGCAAATAGTGATAATTTCACTTCTTTTTCAATTTGCGTTTTTTTCTTGCCTCATTACTTTGGCTATAACATATTGAACACAAGTAGTGAAAGTATTCCTAACTATCTTTTTCTTGATCTTAGAGGAAATGCCTTCTAAATTTTCACTATGAAGTATCATGTTAATTATGGGTTTATACTAAATAACTTGTATTATATTGAGGTAGTTTTTATTTTTCCCATTTTATTAATTGAGTGTTTTTATCCTCCACAGTTGTCGAATATTGTTGAATGTGTTTTAAGCATCTACAGATGTGATCATGGGGTTTTTGATTTCTTGTTTTGCTTATTTGGTGAATAGCATTGATTGATTTGTGTATGTTGAACCAACCTTGCATCTCTAGAATGAAACTTCTGTCATTGCCTGGTGCTGATCTCAGCATGTTTCTTGAAACTGCTCTTTCCCTGAGTTTCTGGCATGAATGGAGCAAACAGAAGAATGTAAGCTTGGGCTGCAGGCAAATACCAAAAGAAGTTACAGATTGCCTAGAATCTAGACTCTCCGTATTCTTGCCAGATCCAGATAAGGGGAAGGACTGGTACTTCTGGAATGAAACCAAGCTAACCCCCAGAAGTCCCAGTTGCCATCAGGTCAGTGCCCATGTAGCAATCCATGAGCTCTTTGGAATGAATATGCTCATCCTGCTGCAATAGGCCAGGAACTGCTGGAAGTTCTTGAGTGCAGGAAGGGGAGTCATGAGTGCCTTTCAAAATTTCCAAGGACAGCCGCTAGCAGTTCAAAATGAATGAACTCAGCATCTTCCTAGCAGTCAGTATTCTTTATGCTTTGGTGCTTGCCTTGCTGAGGCACACTTAGGAGCTCAGGGAAGCCCCAGGATAAAGGGTGGAGGAAGAAAGACTACCTTTTGGGGTTGAAAATCTAGTCACCATAGCCTAAGGTGTGTCAGCTCCACATATGCCTAGCAGTTATGCTGTTTAGGGAAAGCAGGGAGGTGGTGTTTTTCTGGTCCTGGTCTGTCAGAGGCTGTGAGCTGAGTGGAAGGTTGAGAAGTTCCTGCATGGTAATGGGGGTGCCTATTGGTATTGATGAGCTAGTCAACAGCTCTGGAGCTGTATAAATCTAACTTCCATCCAGTAACTTTAGTGTTCTTTATTTTAAGCAGAACTTGCGAATTTTCAGCATGATCTTGAATCAGAGGAAGCCCCAGGAGTTGAGGCAGAGACGGAAGTGGTTTTTTTGGATATCAGCCCATGCATGCTTAGAATTCAGTCGCTCTTATAGTAGGTGGATCTTGCCCTGCTATACTGGACAAGGAACTGATGGAAAATAGGATGGGTATTGTAGCTGGTAGATGTGTTGAGGCTTGGCACATTGGGAACAAACTTCCCTGCTTCTCCTAATGATGGGGAGTGGGGTCCCCATGCACCATAGTGGGTTGTGAGAAGTCACAGGAATTCAAATTTCAACACCTTCCAGTTTTGAGGGTGACATGGATTCTCCTCACCTCTGTGCAGTAATCCAGGGACATATGCCCTCAAATTTGAAGGCCCCTTTTCCTGTTTTTCACTCCACCATGACTGCTGTAATTCTTTCTCCTGCTATATAACTGGGACCCTTTTAGCCACCACCTTCATTAATGCAAGTTCATGGGAATTAGACATTCTCCAGGAAAAAGTTGAATCCTATGCCTGAGATAATAGGCTGTTTTTGGATATACATAGGGAGATGATTTCCTCACACCACTTATTTTATCTTGTTTACTGGAAAATCTCTAAAATAAGTTATTATTTCCTTATATGTAAATAAAAGTTAAGTAAACTGATTTGCACAAGATCCCTTGTACAATATAATCTGTACTAGGATTGTCATAGATGTACTAGGACCAGGATTAGCCCAGGCCTCTAGTTTCAAAGGGTATACTTTACCTAAAAATGCTTTACCAGTGATCAAGTCCCTACTCTTTTAGTAATTAGCACTTTTTTAACTGTGGCCTTCAAATCTTGAAGAGCTCATTAAGGTGTACACTGACCTTTGCACAACATGGTTTTAAACAGTGTGACTTTTTCTAATAGATATATAGTTTACTTTTATACCTCAAGAATTGAAATTAATATAAATGTATTTTATCTTCGTTATGACTTTTTAAAATAACATCTTCTTTAGCTTGCTTTACAGCAAGAACACAGTATATAAAACACAATGCACAACATATGTATTAATGGATTGTTAATGTTATCAGTAAGATTTTCAGTAGCAGACTGTTATTAATTAAATTTTGTATGTTTAAAAGTTAGTTTTGAATTTTTGAGTGTATATCCCTGACCTCTCATTTATTTGAATCTTTAACTCTATTTTTGACACAGTAAAATGGCGAAACAGAAATGTTTTATAAAGTTAAAGTAGTAACAGCCATGTGAAGTGATAATGGAAATAGTGGATATAATTTATTTTCAGGAATTAATTTTAAAATTTTAAAGTAATCAAATCAATTTTGAAGTCATGTAAAATTAATTGTCTTCTGAAAATTTATAATTATATATTATTATAAAACATTCTTTTTTGATATTAAACACACATATAATTTGAGGTCAACAGCAAATATATATTAATTGATTCTGTTATTTCCTATATATTTTTATTATATTAGATGCCTATTTTATTGTCCTGATGAAACTTCTTAACCAAAGAAATGAACTCATTGAATGTTCAACATTTTTTTATTCAGCATAATTTAGGGATGTCTAACATGTCTGTATTTTATACTGAGATGTATTTTGATAAGCTCAGCTCATGAAAGCTGGGTGTAGATCTTGGTTTTCAGATGGTGAGGAAGAGAGAGAGAGGTTAGAACAGGGGGATGGGTGAGGAGGATAGAATGTACTGTGGTGAACGATGTGGATGCTTCGTTGGTGGGATTGCTGTGGTGAAAACATCATTCTTTACTTACAGTTGACCCACGCAATTTAATCTACCCATGCAAAGCTATATACTTAACAGTTAATAAAATGTTTTGTTATTTTTGAAAGAAGAAAATGTATATACTGTGATCATACAGTTAATATTTGAACTTCAGTTAGCATCTGACAACAATTTTTCTAACTGCTTATTTTTTCATGAGTTTCCTATCATTTCAAGATCTTGCTGCAGGAAAATAAACGTTGTACTATGACCATTTTAACCCTGTCACAGATAGGAAGCCTCAGCAAATCCTTAGTGTATAATGCTATTTTTATACTGTCCACTGCATTCTGTCAGTGATGGAAAGCTTCTGTGTCCCAAGTTCGTTCTGTTCACAGATCAGTGGCACCTCTCAATAGGCAAAAGCCAATTCTGTCAACAAAAGGCAGAGACTTGGGAGAGCAACCCAGTCTGTTAAGACCTTGGTGTGACACATGGAACAAAGTCACCTTTGTTGTGTGTTTTGCTAGCTATGTGAGATGCTGTAAAAACCTGAATAAAATACAGTAGCATGTGGTTTTAGATAAAATATGCAATGAGGATATTTTTTGGAGATTTTAAAAGAGAAGTAGCTACAAGTTATTTGAGTTGGTTTACGGTATTAATTCCAAGTGAAATGTTTTCTATTAATTAAAAAAACAATATAAACTGGTCGAAAATTAATCAACATAATCCACCACATCAACAAAGAGAAGAAAAAAATCATATGATCATATCAATAGATGTGGAAAAAGCATTTGATAAAGTTCAGCATCCTTTCATGATGAAAGCCCTGGAAAAAATTGGTATAAAAGGAACATACCTAAACATAATAAAAGCTATATACGACAGACCCACAGCAAATATCATCCTCAATGGGGAAAAACTGAAACCATTCCAATTAAAGTCCGGAACCAGGCAAGGATGCCCACTCTCTCCACTCCTTTTCAACATAGTTC
>PVHY01002939.1:33584-116649 GCA_004024945.1 Uropsilus gracilis | reverse complement strand
ATCCATCCATCCATCCATCCATCCATCCATCCATCCATCCATCCATCCATCCATCCATCCATCCATCCATCCATCCATCCATCCATCCATCCTTCCTTCCTAGGTTTTGTTGTCCCGGGCGGGTGAACTTGCGGACTCGAGCAATTCCTAGTTCCAGCCTTGCTCCGTAGGCTGCGATTAAAGGCATGCGCCGACGTGCCTGACCAGATGACATACTTTATATAGAAAACTCTATAAGTTCCACTAAAAATCTGTTAGAACTAATAAACTCAGAAAAGTTATAGGATGCAAAAGCAGTATACAGAAATCTGTTTTCATACATGAATAATAAATCATCAGAGAAGTTAAGAAAGCAATCCCTATTTATAACTGAATTTAAAAGAATAAAATACTTTAAAAAATGAAGGGAAGCAAACAGCTAGGACTACATCAAACTAAAAAGCTTCTGTACAGCAAAAGGGACAACACACAAAACAAAAAGAAACCCAACCGAGTGGGAGAAAATTTTTGCTCTCCACAAAAGTAATAAGGGTTTGGTAACAAAGATCCACAAAGAACTCACACAACTTAGTAAAAACAAAACAAAAACCCCAATTAAAAATGGGGAGAAACTAATTAAAGACACTTCTCCAAAGAGGAAATACAAATGGCCAACACGCACATGAAAAAATGTTCAATGTCACTAGCAATCAGGGAAATGCACATCAAAACCACAATGAGATACCACCTTACACCAGTAAGAATGGCCCACATCAGAAAAACAGCAGCAACAGGTTGCCATTTGGTTGTGGAGGTTGTGGAGAAAAAGGAACACTCTTCCGCTGCTGGTGGGAATGTAAACTGGTCCAACCTCTATGGAAAGCTGTGTGGAGGGCCCTCAAATTAATGAAAGTGGAACTACCATTTGACCCAGCAATCTGGGAATCTATCCAAAGGAGACCGCAATACTGATACAAAGGGACACCTGTACTCGGTATTTATTGCAGCACTAATTGCAAGGACATGGAAACAACCCAAATGTTCTAAAACAGACGAATGGATGAAAAAGATGTGGTATATATACACAATGGAATGTTGCTCATCAATTAAAAATGACAAATTTCATGAATTTAAGATAACATGGATGAACCCAGAAGAAATCATATTAGCAGAAATAGTCAGAAAGAAAAAGACAGCTACCAAATGGTTTCACTAATATATGAGATATGGAAAAATAAACAAAAGGCCAGGAGGAAAAGTTAAAACAAGCTAACAACCAAACTAAAGTACACAACTGGGGATGGGGGATGGGTGGTAGTGATCAGGGAGGGGAGATGGTGGGTGAACCCTGGGGAATACAAAGAAGTAAAAAAAATATATATATAAATTATTAAAAAAAAAGAATATATATATGTATATTGAGACTAGGTCTCGCTATGTTGCCCAGGGTTGTCCTGAACCCGAGAACTCAAGTGATTACTAGTCTCAGCCTTCCTGGTAGTTGGGATTACAGACATGCACCACCACGCCCTGCTTTAAAAGTATATTTTAATTAAGTTGTTGAAGTACCTGTAGATAAAAAACTCTAGTTATTAATGAAAGAAATTGAAGAAGACAAACAAATAGAAAGATTTTCCATGCTCATGGATTGGAAGAACTATTATTATTATAATATCCATGTACCCAAAGCAATCTTTAGATTCAATTAAACGCATATCAAAATAACAGTAGCATTTTTCACAGAAATAAAACAAACCTAAAATTTGCATAAAACCACAAATCAAAGCCACAATGAGATATCACCTCACACCTATTAGAATGACTATGACCAAAAAGACAAGAAATAATGTTGGTGAGGATGTGGAAAAAAGAGAATACTAGTGCATGGTTGGTTGGAATGTAAATTGGTGCAACCACTATGGCAAAGAGTGTGAAGCTTCCTCAGAAAATAAAAAATAGAACTGCCATATGAGAGCAATTCTACATCTGAGTATTTATATGTAGAAAAGGAAAACACTTGAAAAATATATAATATCATATTCATTGTAGTATTATTTACAATAGCCAAATTATGGAAGCAACCTAAGTGTCCATCAATGAATGAAAAAAGAAAATGGGGTATGTGTGTGGATATGTATGTATAAATGATAAAATTTTATTTTGATACAAATAAGAAATAAATATTACTGTCTGAAATAATATGGATGACTTTTGGGATATTTTGCTAAGTGACAGAAATCAGAGATAGACAGGTATCATATGATTTTACTTTTATGTGGAATCTAAGTAAAGCCAAAACCCATATCATAAACATGGAGAACAAATTGGTAGTTGGCAGAAGTGGCATATGGGAGGCCTAAATAGGTGAAGTGGGTCAAAAGGGACACACTTCCATTTATAAGTGGTGTAATATACAGCATGGTAAGGTATTATACAGTATCTATAAGGTATATCACACAATAAGGGTGTAATATACAGCATGGTAACAATAGCTGATAGTACAATAAAACCATATAGGTTGTTCTACTCCACCCATTCATGGGTCTCTTCTATACCAGTTTCTTTCTTTTTTCTTTTTTTCTTTAGTATTTAAGAGACTAGGTCTTGCTATGCTGCACAGGGTAGTCTCGAATCCGCGGACTCGAGTGATCCCCAGCCTCAGCCTCCCAGGTAACTGGGATTACAGGCGCACACCACCACGCCCAGCTCTTCTATACCAGTTTCTCAGCATTAAATAAACTAGACAATATATCATGTGTCCACCTAGTCTGGTAGACACAGATCTGATTTATCCCTTCAATTTTTATTGTGTAAAGATGTAATGATACTCAAAGAAGATAAACTTATGTCATTCGCAGTAACACGGTTAGAGCTAGACGGAATCATGTTAGCGGAAATAAGCCATAAAGAAAAAGAGAAATAGGGGATGATCTCGCTTATATGAGGGCTACAGGGAAAACAAACGAACATGAAAAATATAAAATGGCCAGCCGGGCATGGTGGCGAGTGCCTGTTGTCCAAGCGCTGGGAGTTAAGAGGCCTGGGATCACTTGAGTTTGCGGATTTGAGACTACCCAGGGCAACATAGTGAGACCAAAAAAAAAAACCAAAACCCCAAAATAAAACAAAAACCCAAAAAAGCAAAAATATAAAACAGCCAACAGAATTGAGGCATAGAGCAGGAGAGGGGGAGGGGGGTAAGAGTGGGGGAGTGGGAGAGCACAAAAGATAAAGATGGTTTGTGGGTGATGGATGGTGGGAGAGTCTCAGGCTAGACAATGATATGATATGATATATATATACATATATGTATTTGTGGTATATATATGTCAATCAAGAAAAAATTAAATTCAATAATAAAAAAAGATGAGATGATAGTAATGAATTCCTGTATAACCTTCAACTAGAATCAGTCATCATTAAGATTTTCCTATATGTGTGCTCCTACCTCCCTTACCCCCCCATGTGTCAGGTTGAGCTTTGTGAAATTGCCAATATTCAGCTGGTTTTGACATACAAAAATGGCAATTTGATATAATGCAACCTATTATTTATTTTTTCTTAAGTCATTTGAGACAGAGTAAATTGGACATTATGACGCTTTGTACATAAATACTTCAACATGCATTTTCTTAAAAAAGTAAATACCTTTTTATATATACCCAGACCATTAACATCCTTAAAAAATCAACAGTACCCTTATATCATCTTATATCCAGTTTATATTCAAGTTTCCCTAATTGTTCCTAAAATTTTTCCTTATAATGGTTTTTTTATTCAGAAGTAAGATCCAACCAAAGCTCACACATTATAATTAGTTTTATACCCCTTCAGTATGTTTTAATTTAGAATAGTTTCCTACCTTCCCCACTTAATTTTGACATTTGGAAGAGACTTGTCTCTTGAAGAATATTCCAATGTTTTGTCTATTTCCTTAAGGTATTAACTCTTCTGTTGCCTTTGTTTCCTGGAATTTGATAATGATTTGTTTAGTAGAACACTCTCCCACCCCATGTTTGGCAAGAATAGTTCTTCCATAATTCTGTGTACCATTATATAACATGAGATTGTCTCACTCTAAGTAGTTTGTTAATATGGTTAGTGTGGTAACCACCAAATCTCTCCATTGTAAAGCTATGCTTTTTCCTTAGCGTGCTTTTAAAATAAGTTGTAATGTTTCATTGTGTAGCTGCTTACACAGTAAATAAGCTACAGTTTATTCAGGCATTCCTTTACTGGTGGAGATTCAATTTGTTTCCATCCTTTTGCCATTGAAATGTCTCAGTGAGCTTTCTTGTATTAGTTTTCTTAAATGTAGGTGCTTTTGTTTCTGTGGACTAGATTCCTTAATGTCAGTCAATAAGCATGTCTATTTTTAATTGTGGTATTAAAATTTTGTTTGATATTACACATTTTGAAAAAATTGCAACAGCCGGGCATGGTGGCTCGTGCCTGTAAGCTTCAGCCTGGCGGTTCGAGTCCCGCCTGGGACCCGTAGCGAGACCTAGTTCCAAAAAATAGCTGGGCTTGGTGGCACGTGCCTGTAATCCCAGCTACCTGGGAAGCTGAGGCTGGGGATTGCTTGAGTCTGTGGTACCCTGGGCAACGTGAGCCTGAGGTTCCACAAGCAAAAATAGCGAGACCTAGTCTCAAAAAAAAAAAAAAAAGAAAAAAAAATTGCAACATATTTCTATTAACAACATCTGGGAGTTCTTGTTTCCCCAAATTTTCAACATCACTGGATATAATTGCCTTTTAATACATGGATACTCCTCAGATATAATGGGTAAAAGCTGGTAGTTTATTTTGCATTTTCATAACTACTAGTTAGACTGTGCAACCTCTTATATAATTTTTGACTATTTAAATGTCCTATTCCTATTCTTAGACCATTTCTCTAAATATTTTACCTTATTTTCATAAATTAAGATTTATGATATGTAGTAAAGTATATCTCTTTTCCTTTGTGATTCCTGGGTTACCTATTTTGCTTTAGAAGGTATCTCCCATGCTACAAAAATACGAAAGTATACTAAATTTTCCTTTATAATTCTGATTTTTATTTATTACATGTGATGAAGTAAAGGTCTAGTTTTCTTCTTTCTACTGTATAGACAGTGCCTTATGTTACATAATCTATCCTTCTGGGAAGTACTTGCCATTCTACATTTGTTGAAATTTAAATTTGTGGAAATTCTACCTTTGGGGAATTTTTGCCCATGGCATGAGCATATATATATGCGCATATATACATACATGCTTTTGCATATATATGCATATATACACACATATGCTCATATGTGTGTATATATATATATATTTGGATTTCAAAACTCTCCATTGTACTCTATTGACCTGTTTTTGTACTAATAGCAGACTTTTTATTTTAGTATTTTTGCAGTTAATTTTTTTTTTTTTTTGAGACTAGGTCTCGCTGTTTTTTCCTGTGGAACCGCAGGCTCACGTTGCCCGGGGTACCACAGACTCAAGCAATTCCCAGTCTCAGCTTCTCAGATAGCTGGGATTACAGACGCACGCCACCACTCTCAGCTATAGATTTTTGGGACTAGGTGTTGCTACATGCCCCCCGGCGGGACTCAAACCGCAATCCTTGGCCCCCGCCGTGGCTTCCTAGGCTGCCGTTTACAGGCATGCACCACCATGCCCGGCTGCAGTTAATTTTTGATATTGGATATTGATTTGGATATTGGATCTTTATTTTTTCCTTCTTAACAATGTTCTGGTTGGGCTTGGTGGCATGCGCCTGTAATCCAAGCACTATGAGGCAAGAGGCCAGGAATCGCTTGAGTTCGCGGGTTTGAGACTACCCTGGGCAACATAGCGAGACCCGGTCTCGAAAAAGCAGCCGGGCACCTGTAATCCCAGCTACCTGGGAGGCTGAGGCTGGGGATCGCTTGAATCAGTGGGCTCGGGACTATCCAGGCAACATAGCTAGACCTAGTCTCAAAAAAAAAAAAAAAGAAACAGCCAATGTCCTGGAAAGCATAGTGCAGTCATTCTTCCTTATGAACTTTGAGATCATTTCTTTCTATTCCCAGCCCAACCCTGTAGAATTGTATTAAACATATACACAAATGTGTATGAAAATGTGTATATATTTTTATATTTAATAAATTTGGGAGTGATGAGAGCAATGTGTATGTATGCTTTTGTGTATATGTGAATGTATATTATATAGCATCTGTTTAGGAGGGACTACCATATTAATGGTGAACCACTTGACACTGAAATGCTAACAAAGTTAGGGACTTGATCTTTGTGAATTTTTTGCCAGAAACACTCCCCCCTTGTCAGTGATGTCCAGATTTCACAAAAATTTAGTTTTCATTTAGAAGACAAAATTAAAAGATTTGGGTGTCATTGGAATGCAGTTTTCTTTCAAATTGTAAAAGGTAAAGTGTTTTCCTGAATGCTGTGGGAATAAAAGTGTATCGGTGTATTGCTGTAATGTGTCAGTAATGTATTCCCAGGTGTGCTCGAAAACTTGTCTAGATACTATAAATGTCTCAGTAAATCCATTTCCGTCTGTCACACTATAATGTATCCTCTCTGTGTCGCCCTCAACATACAAATTTTCATTTTCTCACTTCAAGTGGGAAACTTGCAGTATGGGTCAGAGGCCATTACGATGCACTCTGCAGGTGTGTCCGATGCTTCCTGCACTGCTTGGTGTGGAGACAAGAATCACCTCCCAGCTCGTATACCTTGTTGCTCAAAGGGCAAGGGTTGGGGACCCAGCAGCGTGGCTGCACGACCCTCTCAGGGAGCCAGGATTTGTCATAACCCAGGGCTTTTCTGGCTACAGTTTTCGAATTCCAGCTGCTTGACCACTGACCTTGAATAAAGCACTCAGGAAGGAGCCTTGAGAATTTAGCAAGGGTGGGTGAAGCTGGGTTTCTTACAAAACGATGTGCACATTTTATTTTTAAAGTCAACATCTATATATCTATATCTATAACCAATATGGGGAAAGGGTAAGGACTCTGGGCTCACAGTACCTGGATCTGAGTCCTAGTGCCACCCCTTGGTTGGGAGCACCAGCTTGGGTGTGTGACGTATATACCACTCGGTGCCTCATGCTGAGTTTCCTCTGTGCCAAGTGAAGGTTAAAATGATACTAAATAGAACCATAGGGTGGTTGTGAGCATTACATGACTCAATATATGCAATGCACTCAAAACTGCACCTGACATACAGTGAGTCGTCTAAACACTTGTCATATTATTATTATTATTTTCTTTTTCTTTTTGAGACTAGGTCTCCCTATTTTTGCCCGTGGAACTGCAGGCTCATGTTGCCATGGTACCACAGACTCAAGCAATCCCAGCCTCAACTTCCCAGGTAGCTGGGATTACAAGCGCGAGTCACCATGCCCAGCTATATATTTTTGGAATTAGGTCTCGCTGTGTTGCCCTGAGCAGGACTTGAACCACGATCCCTAGCCCCAGCTGCTTCATAGGCTGAAGCTCATAGGCACGTGCCACTGTGCCCGGCTCTATTATTATTTTCTTGAGGGAAAAATTGGAGACAAGGGCTGGAATTATTAGGGAAATGGCTGAAAGGAGGCCGGGTGTGAAAGTCTTAGATAGAATAGCCTCTATTCCAGGTGAGAACTGGCACAAAGCAAGGACTTGGCATAGAAGTGCCACTGCGTGAATGACTCTGCAGGGATCTGAGAAGAACTCCCATGCTTGGACCTGGGCATGGTCAGTTACTCTGTGCCATGGTTACTCTGGATCCTGGGTCAGCAAAAGCTTGCATGTCCAGACTTCATTTGCCAACACCCTAATGTAACTGTAGCCCCCGGCAGGATTGACGGGGTGACTGGTTGAGTCACTCAAAGTGGAGGTCATCGATGAGATGACCTGGACATTGAAGTCACTATTCTCTTTTACTTCCTTTTTTCATGGCAAATTTCAAGCTCATCTAGAAGTAAAGAAACTAGCATAATAAATTTTCATGAACCCATTCCTTAGCTTCAGTAGTTATCAACGTATTTCACTTTTACCTTCATTTGCTTCCTTACCCTGAATATTTTGAAGCAGATTCCAGATATTACTATGTCTGCATCTCTAAAAGACGAGAACTCTTTTTTATTGTGGTAAAATATGTAACATAAAATTTACCATCTTAACCATTTTTCAGTGTGCAGTTCAGTGTCATTAAATCCATTCATGTGAAACCATCACCACCATCTACCTCCAGAACTTTTTTTATCACTCTGAGCTGAAACTCCGTACCTGCTGAAAAATAGCTCCCTATTTCTTTTCCCTCCAGCTCCTGGCAGTCCCCATTCTACTTTCTGTCTTTATGAATTGAGCTGTTTCAGGTACCTCATACAAATGGAATCACACAGTATTTTTCTTTTTGTAGCTGATTTATTTCACCTAGCATAATGCCTTCCAGGTTCATCCATATTGTAGCATTTATCAGAGCTTCATTAATTTTTTTTTGGATAGTGAAGATATACTTAATTTTTTAAATACAATATCTGCCCATAGAACTTCATTACTTTTTAATATGAAATAATATTCCATTGTATGTATGTATATATATATATATATATATATATATATATATAAATGTACCACAAATATTCTTTTTAAAGAATATCCACAAGCCGGGTGTGGTGGTGTGCGCCTGTAATCCCAACTACTTGGGAAGCTGAGGCTAGGAATCACTTGAGTTCATGGGTTCAAGACTACCCCTACAAAGCAGTAATTTTTAAATATCACCATATAATTTGTATCTACATCTCCCCAATTGTTCCATAAATGTTTTCTTTAACAGTCTAATTGTTTGAAACAGGATTCTGATTAAATCTACTCATTGCAATTTGTTGGTATGTCATATAGTGCTCATTTAATCCACAAGCACCTTTTTTTTTTTTCTTTGAGACTAGGTCTTGCTATTTTTGCCCGTGGAACCGCAGGCTCTCTTGCCCGGGGTACCACAGACTCAAGCAATCCCCAGCCTCAGCTTCCCAGGTAGCTGGGATGACAGGCGCGCACCACCACGCCCAGCTATTTTTTGGAACTAGGTCTCGCTACGGGCCCCAGGTGGGACTCGAACGGCGATCCCTAGGCCCGGCCGCTTCATAGGCTGAAGCTTACAAGCACGAGCCACCGTGCCCGGCCTCACAAGCACCTTTATTTTTCTGAATTTCTCATTTAAGTTGCCCTCTTGGCTTAATGGGCACAGCATCAGTATCATAACCTAAATTTTTCATTCATTTGTTGAAGGAT
This sequence comes from Uropsilus gracilis, assembly GCA_004024945.1. Lineage (NCBI taxonomy): Eukaryota > Metazoa > Chordata > Mammalia > Eulipotyphla > Talpidae > Uropsilus > Uropsilus gracilis. Next base: position 107,404 of record PVHY01002939.1, on the reverse strand, counting down.
CTGGGTTGACATATAGAAGTTTTCAGAATCTAAATTTTGCCAGTGCATCCCCAGTGTGATTTAATATATTCCTATGTTCCCTGTATTTCCTGTAAATTAGTAAATTGATAGCTAGATATAAGGTCTGACTGAGATTCAGTTTTGATATTTTTGGCCAGAATATTTTGTAAGTAGAATTGTTCAGAAGAATTAGCAGTAATTTTTGATCACTATTTAGCTCCATTAATTTATTAGGGAATATTCTAATTCTGTCATTCCTTCTTTGCTTGTTAGCTAGAATACGTCTGTGAATAAAAGCTTTCAGTCTTTGGTTACTCTGAGGTAGGCTTTGCAAAGCAAAGTAAAACAAATGCTTGTTTTTTGTGCTTTATATATCACTTTTCATGAAAATGAATTGATTCCCTTATATTATTTAAAAGTGGTCAATGAGAGTTAATTTTTTCATATTTTTCATTTGAAATTTTATGAACTTGTGAATTTTCAAGTATTTGATGCATTTAAACCACTCTGTTGTTATTCTCATTGATTTTGAACTGATCCCCACTGTGCTCAAAAAATTCTTGAAGTTGGTGTCCTAGTTATTTTAACACAACACCAAGACTGGGCACAGTGGTGCGTGCCTTTAATCGCAGCCTACGAAGTGCAAGGCTGAGGCTAGGAATCACTTGAGACCTACCCGGGGCAACATAGCGAGACCTAGTCTCAAAGAATAGCTGTGCATGGTGACGCATGCCTATAATCCTAGCTACCTGGGAGGCTGAGGCTGGGGATCACTTGAGTCTGTGGGCAATGTGAGTCTGAGGTTCCCCAGGCAACAAAGTGAGACCCAGTCTAAAACAAACAAACAAGCAAACAAACAAACCACAACACCGAGATTATTATAGTTTCCTTGCTGCCTGATGGGAGAAAAAGATGCAGACTTCTTATATATTTCCTGACCTTGTTGTTTATCTAAAAAGTCTTTGTTCTTTTTAGTAGGAAACAGTATTTAAGGATTACAGTCCAGATCTTGGGGTGCTCATGATTACTGAGTTTTTATTTAACCATATGTTCTTTCCAGCGATAAAGATAACACATATTTGTTGTATAACATTTAGAAGATACCAAAAATGACGTAAGAGATTATCACTTTATATTTGGTACACCATGATACCCATGTGTAAGTGAAGTTTTTTCTTCAACCTATCCCTCATAAAGGAGAAGGCATCATTTTATATGTGGGTTCTTATAAAATCTCTTCATTACGGTAAACCCCCTGTTTTGGGAAGATGTATCAACCTGAAATGACTTTAACCACTGATAGTTTTGGATGCTTATTGAGGTTATCTGATAATAGTTAGTCCTTGGTTATGTTCTCAAATTGCTAGATATTAGGTGTTATTATAAATAAGCCTTTTTTTTTTTTTAGACTAGGTCTCACTATTTTTGCCCATGGAACCGCAGGCTCATGTTGCCTGGGGTACCACAGACTCAAGCAATCCCCAGCCTCAGCTTCCCAGGTAGCTGGGATTACAGGCGTGTGCCACCACACCCAGCTATTTTTTGGGACTAGGTCTTGCTTGTTGCCCTGAGTGGGACTCGAACCGCGATTGATCCCTAGCCCCATCCGCTTCATAGGCTGAAGCTTACAGGCATGAGCCACCGTGCCCAACTAAATAAGCCTTGTAAAGATAACTTTTTTTAGGTTTAGAAAACGTAAATATTACAAGATGAGTGACAAAGTTTAATATCCCTATGTTATGGGCACATCCAGCTGGGATAAAATTTTTATTGTAAACATCATAGAGAAGTTCAAATAATTACATATCTCAAGCAAAAAAGATTTGATGGAGATGAAACCTCTGGAACCGTGGTCTTCCAACTTATTTCTTTGTCAAACCTCAAAGAATTTTCAAAAACAATATAATTTCTCATAATTAAAAATTGACGTGTACAATTTTTATTATATTTTTTAAAATTTTTTGCCGTAAAGTACTGTATTTTAAAATCTGGATTCCCCCCCCCCATCATGGGAATTCCCTTAATGAAGTATCATCTTTTTTGCCCCCAATGATTTGTTAGATACATGCTTGACATATGCCTCTCATAAGCAATTTGATGTAGAGAAATTGAATAAGTATATTTTCAAAGTTCTTAGGCTATTACATAAAGCAATAGTTATTTTATGAGGAAACATAACTTAGAAAACATATACCCATCCTTGGGATAGTGCAATCTAAATGATTAAAAGTATGTGAACAATTTTACAACCAGCAGGAGTTGCATACAATACTGAGACGGTTTGGAGTGAACAGTCTGAGTGCCTGGAATTCAGAGAATGTCCTGAGGTTGAAGATTTGTACCTGTGATTGGTTTTGCACATGCTGAGTGTATATATATTTTTTAATATTTGGGAAGTAGGTGGGGAGAGCTGGGAGTTTTCAAACATGAAAGTAGAGAGAATGGCATAATAAACTCCTGTGTCATGAACCCACAGATTCACTTAGTACCACAACAGGAAGGAGGGGTCCTGCTGGAGTGGTCAGGGAGGGGAGGTGGTGGGTGACCCCCAGAGATTAAAATGATGTGAAATATATATAAATGAATTATTTAATTAAAAAAACAAACCAAAAAACCCCAAATGATTTTTTTTTTTTTTTTTTTTTTTTGAGACTAAGAGGTCTCGCTATTTTTGCCTGTGGAACTGCAGGCTCACGTTGCCCGGGGTACCACAGACTCAAGCGATCCCCAGCCTCAGCTTCCCAGGTAGCTGGAATTACAGGCACGTGCCACCACGCCCAGCTATTTTTTTGGAACCAGGTCTCCCTACGGGCCCCAGGTGGGACTCGAACTGTGATCCCTAGCCCCGGCCGCTTCATAGGCTGAAGCTTACAGGCACGAGCCACCGTGCCTGGCTTCTATCCTCAATCTTAAGAAATTTACAGTTATTTGAAGGTAAAGGGTATGACATTTAGTATTTATTCTAAAATAGGTCAGAAAAATATAAAATCGAGACAAAATGTTATTGAATCTGGGTGTAAGGTATATGGGGTTCTTTGTCCTATTCTAACAACCACTCTTTAAATTTTAAATTATCTCAAAATACAATTTTTCAGCCACAGCAGTGACATGTACAATTTTTAATTGTAAGTTTCAGTAGTTACAGGGTATAAGTTCTAGCATATGTAAATATTGGCATTTTAGATTAAAACAATTCATTCCTATAAAAACGTTTGTTTAGTGAAATCTAAGTTCCATAGTGATTTGACAAGTCCATCTTCCACTGAAAAATTATTTAAAAAATTTACATTGTTACACATTCATGATGAACTAATAATTACATTTCAGTATTATTTTTGCCAATAATTACATTTCAGTTCCCCCACAGATTGTTATCCTAATGCAACTCACTTTATGAATGAAAATTGTATTTACTATCATATTTCACTTTATGCATGAAAATATGTATTGACTATCAAATTTATTGGAAATTATTTGTGTGTATTTGAAAAGTTAAAATATTTTCTCTATGTCCATGAGACTGTGTTAGCAAATTGATTGTAGGTAAAGTTATACAATCATCAAATTACACAACGGATAAAATCACAGATGCTTAGCACATTTTAAGAAATGCGCATCATTTAAAAATGTATATTGAGAGAATCTAAATGAAATGAGACTTTTCCCTTTTCTATATTAAATATTGATTGCAAGAATGAAACAGGATTTGGCAGCAATTTTTTTTTACTAGTTTTCATTTTTTAGTAGATGTAAACTCTGAGAAAACTTGTTCATATAAATAGTTGGAGATAAAAGGAGTTTTTATTTATAGTCATGATACTTAATTTTCTGAATTCTCTCCCAGTTAGATGACAAAAATCACACCACAGTCTATCATCAAAAATTATTTTTAATCATCTATTCGCTGGCAACTCAAATTGGCCTTCTTTCAATTTTGTTGAAAGCGAAGTCTTACAAACTGCTGTACTTGCAGAACTTGTTACCTAGCCAGTGGTCCTCAGTCACTGTCTCAGCTCCAACATCAGTACTGTCTTTGAAATTGACCCTTTGACATCCTGGAGGTTTTACATCTCGGGGCAACATTCCGTATTAACTTGATAGAAATGGGAGATTGGGAAAAGGGAGGTAGAAATGGGAACCTGCTCCTGTATCATAGATATGTTTTCAGCTGAGTTTTAGGAACACATAGATTAGCATTATGTTTTAAGAATATGGACTTTAGAGATCTGGAAACTTGATTCTTTGTAACTGTCACCATGTACCACTTGGAAAACCTTTAGCCAATTCCTACCTGTGTGTGTGTGTGTGTGTGTATGTATATATATATATATATATATATATATATATATATACAGTATATATAACCCAGCTTGAAGATTTATGCTCTGTTGTCTAGTCTAGAATCTGAACTAGATTCTTCTAACTGCGAGAAGACTCAGAACATGGTTCTGGTGGCCACAAGCATGTGAAGAGTGAATAAAGTTGTTTTATGTATATGAGGGAGGGGAGGGAGCAATATTTCTTTCTTTTTTTTTTTTTTTTGAGACTAGGTCTCGCTATTTTTGCCAGTGGAACCGCAGGCTCTCGTTGCCCGGGGGGCCACAGACGCAAGCAATCCCCAGCCTCAGCTTCCCAGGTAGCTGGGATTACAGGCATGCACCACCACGCCCAGCTAGTTTTTTGGAACTAGGTCTCGCTATGGGCCCCAGGAGGGACTTGAACTGCGATCCCTAGCCCCGGCCGCTTCATAGGCTGAAGCTCACAGGCACGAGCCACCATGCCCGGCCCCGGGAGCAATATTTCTAAATGAACATTTCATATTATGTGTGATATTGTATTTATAATTTATTAAATAGATCCAGTACTATAAAGAGATACTATTTTATATCAATAAGGCTTATATAGTAAAGCGTGACAAAATCTTTTTTGGGGGTAAACCTCACATTGTGAAATCAGAGTGGGGATAGTGGGGATAGTATTTCTTATTTGCACATATGTCATGAGTAGTTCTAACTTTTTATGTATGTATGCAGATATAAAAGCTATATGTTAAAATGAAGATCATTCAATACTTAGTTTTTGTTTTACATGTGGTATTTTTTTAAACATTTAAACTTAAAAAATATTCTGAACATTTTATTATGGAAAAAAGTTGAATATATATTTGAGAAGAGTATACCCTCGTGTACCTGTGAACCAAGATCAACAATGATCAATTCATGTTCAACCTTTTCATCTTACTTTAAATCAAATCTGAGGTATTGTATCATTTCTTCCATAAACATTTTAGTATGAATCTCTGAAAAAAAAAAAAAAAGAACTCTTAAATATGTGTAACCATAATACCATTATTGTACCTAAAAATAATAATTTCTTCATATTCATATTCAATATCTAGATCAATCTCAAGATACCATGATTAGCTCTTAAAATTGTTATGGCTGTTTATTCAAATCAGAATCTAAGTCTATGTATTGTGATTATTTCTCTTGCATTGCTTTTAATCAATAAACTCCACAGTCTCTTTTTTCCCTTTGCAATTCATTTGCTGAAGGAAATGGGTCATTTATCTGATAGCATTTCCCACAGTCTGGCTTTTGCTGAATGCCTGCCTGTGGTGTCATTTAGCATATTCCTCTGTCCTTTGTTCCTTGAAATTGGTAGATTGAAAGACTTGATCACATTCAGGCTTAATTTTTTCTTTTTGGCTAAAGTATTTTAGGAGGCATGTAATATTTCCTCTCCTTGAAGCGCTTTTTCCCAATATAGTTGGCAGTAAATTGTGCATAATTTGATACATTTTGGCATATATGTATACTGTGAGAGGATTACTACAGTCAGGATAATGTAAGCATCATTCAAAGGCCCTTCCTCATCCGAGTGAGCAAGGGGAGAGAAGTACAAGACTTAAACAGGAGGGAAACTTGGTCCTGCCACATACTGGATTAGATAGCCCTTCATTATACTGTGGGTTTCAAACATTTTTAGTGATAATTTCTTTTGAGTGAAATCTTATAGAGAACTCTAATGTATAATAGAGAAAATGACAGGGAGGTATTTTAATAGTATAAATTTATTTTATAAATAAACCTATTTTGTAGTATGGATATACTTAGGAGAAATAACAAAGCAATAAGTAGAACAAAATATTGATTTAATCATGTTAGACTGTCATTGCTATACTAAATATTAATAATAGATGAATGTATACATGTCAGTATTACTTTCCAGTTGACTTTTTAATTTAATTTTATTTTTTTGAGACTAGGTCTCGCTATTTTGCCCGGGGTAGTCCTGATCCTGTGAACTCAAGCAATCCCTGGCCTCTTGCCTCCCAGTGCTTGGATTACAGGCACACACCATAACGCCAGTCCATTTGATTTTTTTAAATGCTTTTTTTTAATTGTGGCAAAATACATGTAACAGAAAATGTGCCCTCACAACCATTTTGGACATACAGTTTAATAGCGTTAAATGCATTTACATTGTTGTGCAGCTTATCTCTAGGACTCTTTTCATCTTGCAAAACTGAAACTTTATGTTCATTGAACAATTACTTACTCAGTTCCCTTTGCCCCCAGCCCCTGGCAATTACCATTCTACTTTCTGTCTCTGAATTGGACTAGGTGCCTCATATAATTGGAATCATACAGTATTTGTCTTTCTGTGACTGCCTGATTTCACTTAACATAATGTCCATGTTGTAGCATGCATCAGAATTTTCCTTCTTTTTAGGGGCTTAGTAATATTCCACTGTATGTATCTACTATGTTTTGTGTATCCATTCATTTCTCTGTGGACACTTGGATTGTAGTCCCCTGTTGACTTTCATGCCACTATGGACATGGGTGTACAAATATTCTTTGAGCTCCTGATTTCAGTCGCCAATTTGCCATTTTATTTTGCTTTGGCTGTATAGTATACAAATATCAACTCACAGGTAAATAGTTGCAAATGGTAATACATTGAAAATGATAATATAATAGTTTGTAATTGCTTGCCATAGATTTTTATGACTTATATGAATGTCAACTTGTCTAAAATCATATGACAAGAATTATGTGACATTTTAATCCCACATTGATCAATATCCATCCATCCATCCATCCATCCATCCATCCATCCATCCATCCATCCATCCATCCATCCATCCATCCATCCATCCATCCATCCATTTTTGAGACTAGGTCTCGCTGTTTTTGCCTGTGAAACCGCAAGCTCACATTGCCTGGGCTACCACAGACTCATGCAATCCCCAGCCTCAGCTTCTCAGGTAGCTGGGATTACAGGTGTGCTCCACCATTCCCAGCTATATTTTTTTGGAACTAGGTCTTGCTACATGCCCCCAGCGGGACTCGAACCTCGATCCCTGGCCCTGGCTGCAGCTTTCTAGACTGCCGCTATAGGCATGCGCCACCATGCCTGGCCCTGATCAATATTTAAAAACTGTCTTCTCTCTTTTTCATTTTGGAAGGACAGCTTTATTGGAAAAAGGGAAAAGGAAAAAAAGGCAACTGCATAGTTACAGGTGGGCAGGGAGGTTTGCTGCCAAAATTGTTCTTTTTTAATCAACCAGTAAGTATACAATTTGGGGAATCGGAGAATTTCTAGCTAGTTAAAATCTCTATTTTAGACCTAATTTGTGATATTGTTGAAAGGAATCTGGTCTCTCACTGTCCTTTAACAGCTTCTTAAACTTTACAAACTAATCAAATGTAGTCTGTTCATTATGAAAACTCCATACTTACTTCAGTTTCCTTTCTGAGATTTATATGCAGTTTTAAAACTTGTTAATAATGTACTACTAAACCAATTGTTCAACATATTAGGCATTCATTCAACAAGAAACTTTTTTGAATTAATTTTTTTATTTTTATTTTTATTTTTTTGAGAATAGGTCTTGCTATTTTTTCCTCACTATGTTGCCTGGGGTAGTCTCGAACCAGTGGACTCAAGAGATCCCTGGCTTCAGCCTCCCAGTGCTGGGATTACAGGCACACACCACCATGCCTGGCTAAACAAGGTTTTTTTTTTCTTTTGAGACTAGGTCTTGCTATGTTGCCTGGGGTAGTCTCAAACCCGCAGGCTCAAGAGATTCTTAGCCTCAGTCTCCTAAGTCGCTGGGATTACAGGCATGCACCACCATGACTGACTTCATTCAACAAGAATTTATGGACTATCCATGCCAGGTCTATAAGTCACAGTCAAAGGAGGAAAATAGACATGATCACATGATCCTTAACTTTCTGAAACTCACAGTTCAGTAGGTCAAGTGGATAAGTAAACAAATTAATACAAATGTTGGACTTTATATGATGGAAAAGAACAGCATGTTAATAAGAGATGTTAATAGGAGCTTTAGATGGGGTAGGCAGGGAAGGATTCTCTGAGGAAGTGACATTTAGGATGAGTCCTGAGGGCAAGAGGGAACTTGCTATTTAACAGTTTGGAAGAACATTTCAGGTAGAGGGAGTAGCATGGATTCTAAGGCCAGAAGGACCTTGGTGTGTTTGAAAAACTGAAAGACCCATGTGACTGAAACATACTCAGCATACTAATTTCCTACTGTTACTGCAGCGTGTTACACAATATAGTTTTGGTGGTCAGAAGTCTGACATCAGTTGAATAGGGCTAAATGAGTCTTATGGGGTTAAAATCAAGGTGTCAACAAGGCTGAATTCCTTCAGTCTCTAAGGGAGAATCATCAGTCTCCTTACTTTATCTGGCTTCTAGATAGATATCCCTTGTATTCCTTTGCTCATGGCTCCTTCCTCCATCTTCAAAGTACGTCTCTCTAACCTTTGTTTCTGTCCTCAACATCTCTTCTGACTTCCACCCCTCTGCCTTCCTCTTCTGAGGACTCTTTTTTTATTGCACTGGACATGCCTGGCACATAGGTTCGTTGCCCCATCTCAAGATCTGCACAGTCTCTCTTGTCATGTAAGGTAACACTAACAGAGAAATTTTAGGGACCATGATTCTGCCTACCACATTCGAGAGTAGACAAATGAGAAAGGCTATTAAGAGGGGTATCATGTCCTGTTTGAGGGATATTTTAATGGAGTTTGTATTCTTTAAGGTTTCATGTAAGCACTTTTAGCAATATCATGACTTAAATAAGATACGAAAGTATTTTTCTTTCCTGTAATGATCCAGAAGAAGGCAGTTCAGGTCTGTGAATGTTTTTGTTCCACAAGGTCATTTGGAAGTCCAGACACATACTTCATCTGCTAGCCTCAGCATATGGCTTCCCAGTTATTTTCTGTGATGTCTACGAGTCTACACACTAGCCAGTGGGAACATAGGAAGGGACAACAGGACAATAGACCCATTCCTTTTATAGGCGTAACCCAGAGAGGCACATACTATTTTCATTCACATCCCAGTTGCCAGAACTTGGTCATACCTGGCTGGCCACCAGGGAGGCCAGGAAACAGTCTTTGATGAGGTGGTTATGGTGTTCCACTAAAACTCAGGTGTTCTCCTAGTAGAGGAAGAAGGGAACATGGGAATCTGTCTCTGCTGCGAATTCCTTAAAAAATTGATTCCTTGTTTTATTTGAAGAGTTGGTACTCACAGTTTGCCTTGAGACAGCTATTGGACTTCAGTATAAAAGAGGAAATTATGATGCTTGCTGTCCATATAATTATAGACATCTCTAAAAAGTCTGCAATCTAAAGGCTTCTCCTTAATAAAATTGACAGTTTGCGTGGCATTGTTCAACCCTGTTTTGAAAGATGCTGACATCTTATTAATGCTTAGAGCTTGTCTAAATAGAATACCAATGGCTGTAGCTGAAAACATTATGTGGCGCCAACACTCCACTGGTATAAGCCACTGCTTCTCTGATTTCTTAGTAAAGATCTCACTGTGTTACTAACTTTTGTAATGACTTAAAACTTATCAACGTACTTAAAGAGTTAGATTCTTGTAGAATAAGTGATAAGTAGTTTGTAGTCTAAGTAACTTCCTCATAGTTACTTGGAAGAACATTTTTAAAAACAGAGGAGAAACAAGTCCATCATCTTATGCAAGTTAGTTGTGGACCTCACATGTATAACCCCTTCAACAGATTCATCAGCTGTGTTCTTGGATTCTAATTCAGCTGAAACATACCATTATGTTTCAAATAATGGTACAAATTATATGTTTGGAGTAGTTTGCTTATCCACCATTCATTCGGTAGGTATCGATTGAGCACCTTCTTTGTGTCAGACACTGTTCTAGGTGTTTGGGGGCATATCCGTGAATACAAGAGACACATTTCCCTTCCTTTCATGGAACTTCCATTTGCATTGCAATATTAATAGATCAGAGTTTACTAGACATTTTTTAAAACTGTGAATTTTTTATTAAAATATGCCATACATGCAGAAGTGTCCAAATCATAACTGAAAAACTTAATAATGAATTTTTCTAAAATGAACAACGTAGTGTAACCAGAACTCTCCATCCCATTTGTGCCGCCTCTGTCTCTGGGCCCTTGGTGTAACCACTATTCTGGCTTTAACACCGTAGATTAGGTTTTCAGCTTTTGGACTTTCTGTAAATATAGTCAAACAGTGCATGCCTTCTGTGACTGGATTCTTTTTCTCAGTGTCTTATTTGTGAGATTGATCAGGTTGTTTTTGTGTAGTTGTAGTTTATTCTACTTATTATGTCATGTTCCATTGTATGAACATACCATAATATTCTTAACCCTTCTCCCATTGATGGACATTCTGTTGCCTCCTACTTTCAACTGTTATGAATAATACCACTATGAAGTTTCTTCTTCTTTTTTTTTCTTTTGAGACTAGGTCTTGCTATTTTTGCCTGTGGAACCACAGGTTCACGTTGCCTGGGGTACCGCAGGCTCATGTTGCCCGGGGTACCACGGACTCAAGCAATCCCCAGCCTCAGCTTCCCAGGTAGCTGGGATTACAGGCCCCCACGCCCAGCTATATTTTTTTGGAACTAGGTCTCGCTACGTGCCACCAGTGGGACTCGAACTGCCATTCCTGGTCCCAGCCGCAGCTTCCTAGGCTGCCGTTTACAGGTGTGCGCCACCATGCCTGGCCCCTGAAGTTTCTTCTTCATACTTTTCAGAGGACATTTGTATGCATTTTAGATTGGGCATATGAGTAGACTTGGAATTGTTACCCCATAGGGAATGTTTATGTCCAGCTTCAGTAGAATGACAAAGTCTTCCAAAATGTTTGTGCCAGTTTGCTCTACCTCCAGTAACCTGGGAGAGTTTTAGTTGCTTCACATTCTTATCAACACTTAGTATTGTCTGTCTTTTTCATTTATCAGTTCTGCAGATGTGTACTGATATGGTATTGCGGTCTTATTTTGCATTTTGCTGATGACATAATGAGGCCCCTTTCCCAGCGATTTGGACATACTCTTGTGAAGTGTCTGATTAGGTCTTTTGCCCATTTTCCTATTAAGTTGCCTGTTTCTTTCTAGTCTGCTTTTCTCTCTGTGTTGTGGCATCTTGCTTTGAAAGATCTTATGTGTACTTACATAATCAGATTTAAATTTTGTTTGCATAATTTTTTCAATAACATTAAGTTGTTTAATTTATGCTGAAACAACCAAGTGCTTTATTTTTATGCTCACTGTGTGTTGTTTCAAAATGATGTTGTAACTTGGCAAGGACCACAGAACTATTTTGAAAAATTTCTACTTCAGCTATGCTGATGACTCGTGCACTGTTTTAACATGATAAAAGCTTAGCGGCTCTAACAAATTCAGCCACCATTTTATTCTGTCTTTAAATGACATCGTTGAGAGCATTTTAGGTACATTATTTCCATTTTACATACTGTCAATTGCAAAAGAAAGAACCATTTGGTTCCAATATGCTATTTTTATTTTTTATCTTCAGTCTAATCAATCTTATTACCCCATAACTAATTTTTTTTTTGGTTTAAAATGCCCCACTTTAATTTGTAATCTGTTTCCACCCTTAAAGATAATAATTTCAAATTATCTGAAAAAGCTGTAAATACTAATAATTCAGAAAGATGGTGGATTATGTACCAGTCACTGGTCTGGGCTATATGTGTGTTTTGATTCATTTAACCCTTATGAGTTAGGTGCTAGTATTAGTTTCATTCCATAGATGGTGAAATCAAGGCCAAGGAGAGGTAACTTGGCAAACTTACAGAACTGGTAGGTGGAAGGCTCAGCATTTGAACCCTACCTCTCCATTTCTCCATCCCTGTTAGTCCTCCCTGTTAGCTTGATAGAACAGATTTCCCACTACAAGCATGCTCACTGCCACACTGCACGTTTTTTCTACTGATAGCCCTGTTGATGCTTGGAAACCATGCTGCAAGCAAACATTTGAATTGTCTAGGTTCTGAGCTTGCCTGGGATGTTTCACATGTCCTAGCTTCTGAGTTCTTTTTTTTTTTTCTGAGTTCTTTTATTCAGAGGTCAGACACAGGAACGAGGCTGGCCCTTCTTTCCTCACACGCTGAGGTAGCTTCTACTCTCTCCAAGCCTGCCTTACCTTACTAGCCCTCTTTCATTTAGCACTGGAGGCCAGGCCATTTCTCCTTTTCTCTTGACTCACACTTGGGTTTGATACAGAGGGAGAGAGCGAGTCGTTTTTGGATCTTGAGCCTCAGCACTGCTCTCTCCCTGAGGTACATGTACTCACGATCAGTTTTTTGGGTGTAAACCCAGCGAGTGCCAAAGCTGTGCTGTGACTTCTGTTTGCTGTTCTCCTTAACGTAAATCTCGATGGGGTACCAACAATGTTTTGGCCAATACAAATGATATGCTGGAGGTTATTGAATATGATTTCATTTAGAAAGTAGAGCCCCTGGGTGGCTCTTATTTTTGTTTTGGGAAACAAATTGACACGTCTCTAATGCTCTGAATATTAAAATAGAATTGGGTATGGAATCCTGTCTTGGACCTCATCCAAAGAATTCTAATTATCAAAGCCTGTAAACAACCAGGTATACAGTTTTGCCTACAAGGTGGTCCTATGGAACCTCGAGCTTAGTGTTAGAGGAATGTTTCAGATATTTATTTCTATCTTTTCACGACTCTGATTTTTAAAAACAGACACTTCTGCTATGATCAAGTGCCAAATATTGGAAAATACCATTGTCCTCGAAGTGGGAGAAAAAAAGAAACTCAGTAGGAAAAAAGAGTCCTCCCTTTAACTTTAATAAACTAAGGAATGTTTCTGACTTTTTAAAATTGTGGCACTGATAACTATTCAGAACACCACAAGCATGAGTTTGTCTAAATTGTGTTTAGTGGAAGTTATTGAGCAGACACCTTGAGAGTCAGGCTCACTGTCTGGAGTTTTTTTCCTAACTTGACATGGTTTGCTAGCATTTTTGTGAGCTGATTAGTCCCTTAGGATTCATTCTGTGAGGCCACATTTTTAAATGTGTGTACCACAGAGACACTATGCTCAGGCAACAAATAAAGCCCAATGTGGGTGGTTTAAATGTTGAGAACTGAAATCCTAACAATGAGATGCAAGGAGCTTTTCAGGAGCCATTTGCTGCCTTGGGATCTTAGCTGTTGCTTATCCCTTATTCTATGAGTGGTACACTCCCCCTCACCAGATACTCCCCTCCCCTGTTTATCCTGTTCTGATTCTGTGATCATTTTTGGGTAGGGGACTTTAGACTTTGGGTAGGGGAAGAGTTTATGATTTATTTGATAGTCAATCCTGATATTTCCAAAAGGTATTATGGAGAAAGAGACTAATTGATTTATTTAAGATACACAGCAATCAATTATTTGGTTCTTTCTTGAGTTTACAACAGTATGACCACCTTTTATATACAAACTTCTTTTATTCATAGTATTTACTAACTCACCAAGAGAGGTAAAAATTTTAGAGAATACTTGATGTTTGCCAGCTTTATTTTTAATATTGCCCAGTTAGTCACTGTACCATGAATGTCTCTGTGCCTCAGATACTAGTGGAGAGAGATGGAATTCTCTTCTCAGTGTGAAATTCAGACTTCTGCATCCATAAAACCTCTTTCTCCCCAGGAGGATTTCTGTTAGTCATTAGGGGGCTCTGTGTTCTTGAGGCCTGTGATGCAGCTTTGATCCTATCTTGTGTCTCTCATACTTAGTCTTTTTTTTTTCTCTCACACTGACTCTTGTACATGGCTCTGCTCCTGATGCTGCTTGGTGGCGCCTCTGGTTACTACCATGCTGCCTCTGATGCCTCCTGGGGTGTATGCCAAGTGGATTGTCTTGCCATTCACAGAGGCACTCATTCTGAGGAGGCATGGTGGTACATTATGGCCTACAGAGACCACTCTTTGCCCCAGTTCTGTATTGGGCCTTGTCACCTGGGAGAGCAGGAATTGCTTTTGCACTCTCCAGATCATGCCTCATAGAATCTTTAATTATAATGGTCCTTTGTTTTCCCTGCACTTCTCTTGATTGGAGGCCAGGCTCTGTCTCCTAGGGCCCATGGTGAACTGGTAACAAGGCCTTTTCCATGGCTCCTTCCATGTCTTACTCTTGCCTTAGGTATGGGAGCATGAAGCCCCTTCCTCTTTTGTTGAAAAGCATGTCAACACACACAAATAGACTCTGTGGGGGCTCAGAATAACCAGGGCTCATGAAGCAGCCTCTTTCAGAGTTCTTCTAGATTCCACATCCAATTGTTCTACCTTCAGAGGTTGGTGAACACTGGGAGGAGATCCAAAATTTTCTGTTGTGTTCCCCGTGATCAGCCTGGTTGGCTGCCCTGCCTGCCATTGCCGTTCTCTTCCAATTAGCTTCCCCCCCCCCTTTTCTTTGGAGAAGCAAGACTTTGGCAAAATGTGTTAGTGTTCACATTATTTTATGTTTTGCTTCAGTGAAAGTTAACATCCCACCCTGTCCTTTGATCAGAGGCATTCAAGAATCAAGCAGGTTGCGCTGGTGATATTCTAAATTTGCTGTCGTAATTTAGCTGTGACTGCCTTCTTCCTATTGTCTATGGTGCAAGGCAAGATGGATTGCAGTGGTTCTCAAATCTGTACATCAAAAATCTGGAGAGCATGAAAAAACTGCCAATATCTGGGTCCTCCCTCCGCCAGAGCACATTTAATTGTTTAGGGGCCCAGTCAGGACCATGTGTCAACCTAGTCTTGGTGCTGAGGAGTCAGAGTATCCAAGGGTACCTTGAGCTTTGGCCCCCGTGACCACTTAATCTGTCACAAATCACCGTACATATCCTTGACTTAGCATTGCCTCAATGTGTTTTAGAAAACTATCTGGGAACAACAAAATAGCTGGTTTAGGATTGCTGGCATCTAATTTAGCACACTTAAAACAGACCATTTCCTAAACACAAATTTTCTAAATTCCATTCTTATTACTTTATCTCTCTAGTTTTTTTTTTTTTTCCTGTGGAAGGGAATATTCTCTGATAGCTACAGAAATGGAATGAAGATGAGGTTGCAAACATCCATATGCACGAACAAATGACATATTTTTTCTTGAATTTGTGTAAGTTTAAATTAAGAATGCACCTGTGCAAGTGTCAGAAATAGACCTTCATCCACCATCTTCATTGAATGCTACGGGGATTTCCATGCCTCAAGATGGGTAATGACCTGAACAGTGAGGGACAGGTGGGGGGGGTGATAGTGTCCCCATAGTCCCCAGGATATTGGATGCTTTCTGGAACGTGAGGTCAACGCTCAAGTCACAGTGGGTGCTTGGGGTGTGGGCCCTCTTGATATGTACATGCACATGTTGCCACGACAAGAGAAAGCATCACAGTATTAACTCCGATTGTGAGATAATTATGACTTATTCATAGCACTGCAGGCCTATTACAATAATGATTACATTTCTGTTACAGTTTCCTCCCATCCTCCTTCCTGTCCCCAGGAAGCCTAAAGAACTTTACTCATTTATTTTCACGATGCGCCCATCGTTTAGTTGCATTCATTTCTTTAAACCACAAGGGCATGAACTGAAGGAAACAGAGAGTTACTTAAGTTTATGAAATGACATGGAATTAAAACAGAACTAAAAATCATTTGGTTTTACCTGTTTGCATTTTATTAGGTCATGAGAGAGTCTTAAATAGTCACTTAATAAGTTCTTTTAAACTTCGTGATTAGAGTAACAGAGAAAGGCTGAAAGGATAATGTGGAGTTCATTATAGAAAAAAGATAATGTATGGTTGACTTTTAAGATACCGGATTGGTGAGATGGCCTGGGGGGGGGATATTCTTGCCTTCCTCGGGAAACTGCAAACAAATCAGGGAATGTGGAGGCTAGGGGAGTCACTTTGTTGACTCAGCGGTGTTCACAAAAGCTGAACATAAACCCTATCCCGTGAGCCAGAAATTCCATAATGTATAGATACATAGATACATACCCAAGAGAAATGAGTGCCCATGTTCCTCAAAAGATATGCGTTGTGAGAGTGTTTATAGTGGCCTTTTCATAATGGCCCCAAATTGGATACAGCTTAGGGTCATCAAGAGAGCAGGCTGATCATTTATAATATGTACATGCCATGTAGTGCAACTCTGCAAAAACAGGAAAACACAACTCTTTTTTTTTTTTTTAAAGAGACTAGGTCTCCCTATGTTGCTATGTTATCCGGGTTGTCTCGAACCCACAGACTCAAGTGATCCCTAGCCTCAGTCTCCCAGGTAACTGGGATTACAGGCATGTGCCACCACGCCCGGCTGAAAACATACAACTTTTACTTATTCTCACAGATGTTAAGGAACCAGTCACAAATGAATACATCTTAGACATGTCATTGCTATGAATTTCAAGGACAGGTAAAATGAACAGAGAATGATACAAATCAGAATAGATTATCTTTATTTTTTAAAAAAATAATTTAATTTTTAAAAATTGATTGCATATATATGTGTGATCAGTTAAAAATTATTTATATATTTATTTATATAATACATGTATATATTTATATAATAAATATATTAAATAAATATATATTATATATTTAAATATATTATATATAAATTTATATATATACTTATTATTTATTTATATATATTTTGCATCATTGTCTACCCTTAGGTCTCCCATCACCAATCTCTTGTGCCCATCCCCCACCCAATTTTACCCTCTCCCCTCTCTTGCTCTCTACTTCAGTTCTGCTGACAGTTTAAAATTTTTCTTGTCCATTTGTTTATTTGTTTTCTCTATATCCTTCATATAAGCGAGGTCATCCAGTATTTCTCTTTTTGTTTCTGGTTTATTCCTGCTAACATGATTCCTTCTAGCTCCATCCATGTTGCTATGAATGACATAAATTTGTCTTTTTTGATTGATGAATAATATTCCAATAGTGGTTATCTTTGAAGATGGGTCATAACTGAGAAGGGTGCATAACAGAATATTCTGGGTGCTGGAAATATTCTAGATCTTGATTCAGTGGAGACGGCCAAGGTATGAGCATGTGCCGGGACGTACTGAGTTGCAAAATTCAAGCACATTCTATACTCTATGTATGTTATACCTCAAAGAAAACAAAGGAAAACAAAAAGAAATACAGATAGAGGTGTTGATGTTTAAAGCATTACAATAAAAATATGAAGAATTTTATAATATAAAAGAAACTTGATTACATTATTTATACTGAAACCATTTTATTGTGACTAGAAATTGCTTTCAGGTGTTGATAAATTGCCAGCTCTCAAAATGACCATGTAGTAAGAAAATAAATTCTATGTTCTTTTTTTATCCCTCTTCTGATAAACTAGTCATTTGATTTTATACTTATTATAAAGATATTTGTGGGTGAGAAAAATACTTGTGGGTGACTTCTGGCTTACTACCTGAAAAACCATTCCCGATGTTGTATTCCTGCAAGATTTCTTATTATAGATGTTGAAAACACCAGACACCCATTTTCTCTATGTATTTTTCAAATCTTGCTTCAACATCCTATCTTGATGGGAAGACAGTCTAATAATTTGTGGACATGTTTTGCATCTGCCACAGCACCCACAACTGATATAAATTATTGTACATTTTCACCTTTCAATTCCTTTATTTTACTTAGGAAAAATGGGAAATCTAGTACTACCTACTTGGCTTCTACCATGCCTCCTTGACCTTTTGGCCTGTATGGAATCCTGTGATCTGCAAAGCAAGGGAGACCATGGGGAAGGGCGGTGGAGGAGGCAAACCAACTGTCTGCCAGAGGGATCTTGCCTTTTGTCGGGTCAGACAATGATAGGTCAAATAAGAATCTCTTTTCAAAAAAGAGACAGCAGTGATAGAATTTTGAACAAAGAAAACAAAGAAACAAATTTCTCGATGGAGAAGGAATGCATTTTCAGAATAGACTGGCCTTAGAATTTGCCAAATTTAAGGGGTGGATAAAATAGAAATAACTTAGCTCTCTAGAGTAATTGAATTATGCTCATTGGGCTGTTAAAAAAAGCTTCCCCACATTTTTTCTCTTATTTTCTTGGGTAGGACAAGCTAGGGTGAACTTTATGATTCTTTTCACCATGTGTAGGAAGAAAGCTTTGAACACAAAATCTACTTAGATAATAAGCATTTATTGGAACATCTGATAAGATACAAGGATTTAGGGTGAAAGCAAAGGTTTATCTGAAATTAGAAAGGAAACTGAAGTTCAGCATTTCAATCTAGAAAGAGAAGAATAAATACATAATTAGATGTTTATATTTAACTTGAAGTTGTGCAGTCCAAGGTTTCTACTTAGTTATTACACAGAATTTAAATATTTATGCCATTTGCTTTTTCAGATTTTTGTTTATTTGTTTTTCTAATACCTATTAAAAGAAATACTGTACCCTGAACACCTACATATGTGTCACCCAAATTCTACAATGAATGTTTTGGTATATTTGTTTTATGACATATGTACCCATTTATTGATGCTGCTATCAATTTAGCGTTTACTGAAGTTTAAAGTAAGTTGCAAGCACTGGTATATTCTATGAATATTTCAGACATTATTTACTTGTATTTTATTTTATTTTTATTAAGGTAACATTAATTAATTTACAATACCATGTACATTTCAGGTGTACAACTTCACACCCTGACTTCTGTATATGTCATCTCATGTCCCTACTGTGTCCAGTCTGCATCTACCACAGACCTGTCAGTGCCTTCTACCTGTTCCATCCCTACCTCTTATGCTCTGGTATCCACAATTCTGTTATCAGTTTTAGGGTTTGTTTTGTTTTGTTTGTTCATTTGCTTTGTGTGTTCATAGTCCACATACGAGTGAAATCATAGGAACTAAGTTCTTTTGACTTATTTCATTTATCTGTTTAATATTGTCTATGTTGTCACAAATGGTAAGATTTCTTCTCTTTTTAAAAATAACGAGCAGTGTTCCATCATGTATGTTCCATCATGTAGTTTCCATCGTGTGTCTACACACTATATTTTTGTATCCACTTATGTGTCAGTGACACTTAGGTTGTTTCCAAATCTTGGTTATTGTGAATAGTGCTGCAGTGAATGTAGGGATGCATATAACTTTTTTTTTTTTTTTGAGACTATGTCTCACTATTTTTGCCCGTGGAACCGCAGGCTCTTGTTGCCCGGGGTACCACAGACTCAAGCAATCCCCAGCCTCAGCTTCCCAGGTAGCTGGGATTACAGGTGTGTGCCACTATGCCCAGCTATTTTTTTGGGACTAGGTCTCGATACATGCCCCTGTCAGGACTTGAACAGCGATCCCTGACCCTGGCCACAGCTTCCTAGGCTGCTGCTTACAGGCATGCACCAGCATGCCCGGCCCCATATAACTTTTTAAATTCATTTCCATATGCATGCTGACTCAGAATTGGAGTTGCTGGATCATGCGATATTTTTAATTTTTATTCTTTTCGTTATCTCCATTCCTTTTTCTATAGTGGGTGCATGGATTTGTAGTCCCACCAACTGTGCATGAGGGTTCTTCATCCTCGCTAACACTTCCTGTTTCTTGACTTTTTGATAACGGTCATTCTAACCAGTGTGGGTTCAAATCATTCTGGTTTGGGTTTGTATTTTTCTAATGACAAATGGCGACAACGAGCATCTTTTCATGTGCCTATTGACTATCTTTGATGAAATGCCTGTTTAGAGCTTCTGCCCATCTTTTATTGATTTATTTTTTTGAGACTAGGTCTCGCTTTTTTTGCCTGTGGAACCGCTGGCTCACGTTGCCTGGGTACGACAGACTCAAGCAATCCCCAGTCTCAGCTTCCCAGGTAGCTGGGATTACAGGCGCGCGCCACCACGCCCAGCTATTTTTTGGAACTAGGTCTCACTACGTTGCCCCGAGCTGGACTTGATCCCTAGCCCCAGCCGCTTCACAGGCTGAAGCTTACAGGCACGAGCCACCGTGCCCGGCTTATGCTCTTTTGCTGTTGAGTTGCATGAGTTATGTTTTAGATATTAACCCATTTTCCCCTCCCTCACTTTTGTGGAAGATGCAATTTGGGCAGAATTAGGTGCTCTTTCCTCTTCTCTCAGTTATTCCTACCTTATATATTGAGTCAGTACTGTACAGGTAATGATAATAATGATCAATTATTGAGCCTAGATGCTAGGCATACTATTCTTTGCAGTAATCCTGCGAAGTAGGTACTATTATTATCCCCATTTTATAGGTGGTGAAGTTGAGATATGGTATGTTAAATCCCACCCCCAGTTATATAGCTTGAGAGTGACCAAGCTGGTACTTGAACCCTTGTACTTTAACTTGGTAAGAGATGGAAAAGACTATCTGTGCTTTGGGCGCAAAACCCATTCTTTCTAACTTTCAGCATATAAGAGGGGACTATGTAAGAAGGATTTTCAAATTAGTGTAATGGGAAACTTTCTTTGTCTATTCTTTTTTTTTGGTAAGTTTCTCCTTGCTTCTGACCAGTGTATGGCTAGTTCAAAAGTAATTTACCACCAAATCCTTGGAAAGAAAATAACCAGTCATTTATCTGTGAACCTCAGTGAGTCATATCCACGTTTACTGTCCTTCTGTTTCCAATGGAGACCGAAGCACATACTTTCCCACTTTCTAAACGTTAGTCACATAATCTGCAGATCCACTTGTTAAATAGATAAACCCTATAGCTATAATCTTTATGAATCAACACTGTGTCAGATGAGAATTATACAGTAGTATAAACAGATGTAAAAATTGAAACTCTCTAGGTAGAACTAAACTCCTATTTTTATTTCATTCCTATTTTTTCTTTTGTCCTCATTTTTTCAGTTCTTGACATTCTCTCTATTATGTAAAACTGTTTTTTCACCCTTTTACTTTCTATATTTTGAAAAACATTAATAAATAAAAGATGTGAAATCCAAATTGCTATTCAAATTCAATTGTTTACAATTATACCAGGAACTAAACAGAACCCAGCAATTCATAGATTCTTAGGGTGAAAACAGCTCAACATTATTCAATCTCATATAAAAGAAATAGAGAAACAAGGGAAAGGGGGAAAATTCAGAGGTTGAGAAACAAGATAACAGGTTAAAATGAAGAGCAGATAAACTTAAGCAGGCCCGGCTGGGCACGGTGGCTCGTGCTTGTAAGCTTCAGCCTATGAAGCGGCCGGGGCTTAGGGATCGCGGTTCGAGTCCCGCCTGGGGCCTGTAGCGAGACCTAGTTCCAAAAAAAAGTAGCTGGGCGTGGTGGTGCACGCCTGTCATCCCAGCTACCTGGGAAGCTGAGGCTGGGGATTGCTTGAGTGTGTGGTACCCCAGGCAACAAGAGTCTGCGGTTCCACGGGCAAAAATAGCAAGACCTAGTCTCAAAAAAAAAAAAAAAAAAAAACTTAAGCAGGCCCCAAAGAACCAACACTAAGACATGTCATGCTCTGCTCTACTGCGAGTTTCTTTACAGCATCTAGATGGGGGTTTCAGTCATTCAGTCATTTTGTCTTTCTTTGATCAACTGGTAACATACAGTATCCTTTCACTGTATATTTGTTTCAAGATGGATTGTAACAGCAATACTTATTTCTTATGTATAGAGGTGGGTAAATAAAATACTCATCAGCCACTGTATTGGAGATTTTAAACCACCCCCCCCGAAATTGACTGCATCAAGAAAGCTTCAAGAGATGAATGTGTTGTCATCTTTCCCTTCTATATAGGTTTTAAGGAGAAAACTTCCACAATTTTGAAATGACTGCAGATGATATTTCATGTGCAGCTATATTAGGAGACAAAATCAGAGTTATTTTGAAATGAACTGACATTGTTCTGGGGATTTTCATGATGGCATCTTTTTTAGATGTTTGCATCTTACAAGCAGAGATGGGCAAGTGTCCTATACCTTTATGAATGCTTGTTGTTTGTTAGTCACAAAATAATTAGTTGCTACATTGGGTTTGGAGTATGCACAGTCCTCTTTGTGAATGCTTTCACTGTAATGACAAACAACCCTGCTATTTTAGCAGCAAACAAAGATATTCCTTAAGGAATATCTACTTAAGGAATGGATCTACTGGTTCGGTTTGACTTGGTGAGAGTCAGCTGGCTATGGATCCAGGTTTTGAGCCTGATTCTGGTCTGCTCTATGTCCATGGGGCTCAGACTGAGGCACATTAATGATCTGAGATTTTTTTTTTGCATGGGGAATGATCACAGCATGGGGAAAAGCTAGAAAACTAGCTGGGCCTGTTAAAGCTTCTGCTCAATATACTATCACCTTTTTTTCCTTTTTTTTTTTTTTTAAAGACTAGATCTCTCTATGTTGCCTGGGGTAGTTCCAAACCCATGGACTCAAGCGATTCCTAGCCTCAGCCTCCCGAGGCTGGGATTAAAGGCATGTGCCACCATGCCCAGCCACTTTTTCATTTTTATCACACTATCACTTTATATACACTATTACTTCTATTCATTGTCTATTGGTCAAAAACAAGTCAGTAGGTGAGTTCTCCAGTTAGCTGGGAGAGAAGATTGCTTTGCAAACTATTGTAGAGCCAGATGGCAAAGGGTGTGGATTTATGTTCCTATTACAGGGAAGGAGTGAAGAGTTGGAAACAATAAACCAAACCACCACAGAAGGTCGCCAGTAGGGAAAGGCCTTGGTGTTAATGGAATGTGATTTGTATCTCTTCCTCATAGTTTAGATAAAGAGAGGTAAAGGAAATTATAATAAGACGTTAAAATTTTAAAGTATATTTTGGAACATTATGATTTAGAATAGCTTGAGCAGAAGATGAATAGTTCAAAGAATTCACTCTATTGCTATTCAGCTAGTGAACTATATGAGTCACTGAAGCATCATGGATTTATTTAGCCCTTACTACTGCTTACCACCTTGCTACATCTGTGTGAAGATATTAAGCAGCAAGGCAAATGGGAAAAATGTAGAGGGAATAGGAGTAGCAGTTTCCCCTCTATCTGCTTAGCTGAGATTCGGGACTTTCATCCTGAGGAGGTGTGTGAGCACCCATCTTCCCACAGTACTGGTGAACAGTCATCGTGAGCCTGCATTAAATTTGTCTACCATTTAAGAGGATGACGTAATGATGAGTCAGCCTGGGGCTCTCTGAGTCATCCTTCTGTGGGCAATCTATGCACTGTGCTATAGTCCCCATCTCACCTTGGCACTTCACCAGGCAGGAGAGGCACAGAGCTGGTATTTATTGAGATTTGACTCTTTCCTTGTTATACCTTAAGATAAAGCCCTCTCCTCCCTCCTGCGGGTGCAGGAAAAGGTCTAACATTTCTCTTTTTCACTGAGATAAAAAGGTATTCAACAAGAATTTGAGTTCTCTCAGCATTGTGAGCCAACATCTTCCGTGAGTGTGGGCAGAGAGAGCAATGACTTGTGTGTGACCAGCAGATCATTTTTGCTACAAGATTCAAAAACAAGCTCAAGCCGTGGCTTGCGTGAGACTTGGAAATCTCTCTCTAATTCCTATTTGGAAAATATTCAGTTTGCCTAATGAATGTGTTTAAAGAAAGGTATTCCTGCCAGGTTTACAGAAATGGAATAACCGACCTAATTTCTATTTGGATCAGAATCAGAATCCAATCCCTGGCTGTAGGAAAATAGGCTTAGAAGAGACCTGCAGCAGCTTCATTTCTAAACAGGGCAGTCTCCAACCTGCTGTGCACCGAGACTGGGTCATTGGCGTCTTCTGCTGGGCAGAATGCCCCAGTGCCCACCCTATAACTGCTGAAAAGTGGTTGAATTCTCTCTCATAGAACCCAGCTGTGCTTTATGTGCAGGCAAGGACGGTATGATTCTGGGTGCAATGAATTTCAGAGGCGGGTGCACATGAACAGCCATCACCACATCTCCTGGGGCATTTCCTGGCTTGACCAGTTAACATCCAGTTTGCATTGGGTTATTTTATCTTCTAGGATAAATGTCCTTTTAATTAGAGTTACAATCTTACTTGGAGTCGTGAACTCCTTCAAGGCTTATAAAAGTGACAGAACCCCCACTCCATGTATATACACATATGTGCTTCAGACATTTAGTTGTGAGATTATGGCCCCAGGTTAAAAGTCCCTATTTTAGATCATCATAGCTAATAGCTTTTATTTTAGGCTATTTGATGGACAGACAGACACAGATTAGCAAAGGGACACGGTATAGTACTTATGCTCCAGTCCTTATGTCATTATTGATTAGCTTCAGGCTTGGCTGAGCTGTTTCTTTGGTTGTATGGTGGGGAGCATTATAGCATCCTCTCAAGGTTATGAGAATAAAATGAAGCCGTTCCCTTGACTTTTGAGTGAGTGTTCAAGAAATGATAGCAGTTACTTTTGTTGTTATTGCTAGATTGATGTTGTTTTTACATTTCCCATCCTGCAAATAGAAAGCACATGTTGAAACACATGTGAACCGAATAGCACATTTAAGATTGCCGACATCTTCCCATAACTCTTGATGCCCTCTTCCATGGCATCATGCTGGATCTTGTCACCTCTGGACACTGTGCTACTTAAGCATTTAAAACAAAGTGCATGACACAAGGGAGATAACAATAAAAATAATCACCATTGCGCCTATTATTTTTAGTTTTATTACTGTTGCTGCTTCATAAATCATTCTTCATTTCAGGGAAGTGAGTCGCAAGATGATTTTGTCAAAGAGGGGAGACTATTTCAAAATCATTGTGATAAGGAAAACACAAAAGTAACCTTTTACTCCTTTTCTCAATTTTCCTATAAAATTTTATTTCTTCATCTTCCATTTATTTCACTTCAGGTAGTCTGGATACACAGCCAACCCTTCTGGGACAAATAATTACATTTACTTGTAATGATTGCTGAAACAGCCCTTAGTCAGTCAAGAAAAGGTGTCAGTTACATACCTTCCATGACTGAGTGAGGCTGGCTTTAAATTCTCCTGACTAGGAAGTCTGTGTGTTCCAGGTGTTTTTTTTTGTCCTCAGGTCCTGGTTTCTCTTGAAAAGTACAGATGACAAACACAGAGAAAGTGTGAGTACTCACCATGCTTGTATTTTGATGGGAATCAGAGAAATAGGATCATGTATTTGTACATCTAGAATCTGGCAAAGGTTTAAAAAAACAAATGAACAAGACAAAGGAATTCAAGTGAGTGGAATCTTGGTGGCAAAAAAAATTTTTTTAAGGGGTTGAAGGGGGCTTCTTGATGTAGGAATCTCACTGCCCTGAAATCTCAGCTGTGCCATTCTGATATCATTCTTTTATCACTATAGTTTTTGAACTTGAAATTCTGCTTTTTCTCCCTGTTCCAGCGTAGCCTCAGATTCACTCAGAGCGTGAAAGGGTATGGCTTAATACACTGTACTGGTTAGTTATTGCACATAACAACTGCTCCCAAATAGAGTGCCTTCAGTTATTTTTAAATTTTCTTTTATTTTTTTTAGAGACTAGCTCTTGCTATGTTGCCCGGGGTAGTCCCGAACCCGCGGACTCCAGTGATCCCTAGCCTCAGCCTCCCAGGTAGCTGGGATTACAGGCACGCACCTCCATGCCTGGCTATTTTTTAGAAACTAGGTCTTGCTATGTTGCTCAGGGTAGTCTCAAACCCATGGACTCAAGTGAACCCTGGCCTCAGCCTCACAGAGCTGAGATTATGGGCATGTGCCACCGCGCCCGACCAGTTATTTTTTAAAAAATTGAAATATAGCATTTTGTAAATTTAAAGTGTATAACAGTTTGATTTGATACATTTATGCATGACAGTGTGATTGCCTCCATAGTGTTAACTAATCTTTATCACTTCACATAATTATCATTTCATTTTTGTGGTGAGAACATTTAAGATCTCATCTCTGAGTGATTTTGAAGTATATAATACAGGATTGTTGTCCACGGTGACTGTGCTGTGCATTAGCTCTCCAGAACTTACTCATTTTCTAGATGGAGATTTCTACCTTTTGATCAATAGATCCCCAGTTCTCCCTCCACCCCCATGACTTTGCAGTTTGGTTTGGACTCAGTGGGGTGGTTCTTCCGTTTGCGTTCCTGCATTTACTCAGATGACTGCACTCAACTGGTGACTTGGCAGATGACTGCACTCAACTGGTGATTTGGCTAGGGACCGGTCTTAGTTGGGTTTCTTGTTAAACCCTGGTTGATATGACTTTGGGATGAACTGGATGGATACACACTTAACTACTTTGACGGATCAAAGGTCACATTGCACCTTTACTTGTGAGGGTTTTCTTTTGAAAGATACAATTTATTATTTTTATGTTGGGTTGACTCAGGGTCCTGATTGAGAGGTAAATGCTGAGAAGAAAAGAGTTGTGTGTGTATGTGTATGAGACAGAGAGGGGGAGAGAGAGAGAAGGAAGAAGGAGGAGGAGGAGGAGGGAAGAAGGGACAGGAAGACAGGTGGAGGAGAGAGAACATGAGAGAATGCTGTTGCTTCATGTTTGCCTGTTGTGTAGCATGTGGGTGTGGGGAATATGCTTAATTAACCAAACAGCTAGGGAATATTCAGACTGTACCAGAAATGCAGAGAAAAAAAAAACAGGACTGTTCCTTCAAAAATTAAGGTATTTATTCATTTACTCATTCAGCAAAATATTTAATAAGCACTCATTATTCAGGGCACTCTTCTAGGCAAGGCTGGGCACAAAAGAAAGGTTCCAGTGTCATGAAACTCACTTTCTAATAGTGGTACTTTGTGCTATGATGAAAGGAAAGGCCTGTTTGTGAAGTGATATTTGAGTAGAGTTGAAAGATGGAGAAACCGAACCGTACAGAAGTGTGTGGAAAGAGCAGGACAGCCACTTTGTCATGTTCCCCAACAGAAGATTGCAAGGCAAAGACCCTGAACCAGAGTGGGTTCAAAGACTGTCGAGAAGCCAGTGGAGCTGGAATGGATGTGAGGGAGAGGAGAGTGTGGGAGGAGCTTCGAAGGGGCGTTGCATGTTGCTGGGGTAGACCTTATGGCATCTGTAGGCAGAATCACTTCCTCTGAATGAGAGGTGAAGCCGTTGAAAAGTTTAGATCAGAAGAGTGGCGTGTTCTCATTTACTTTCTGAAGGAACATTCTGAAAGTTACAATAAAGTGCTGACTCTTAGAACTATAGTATTGTTATACAGAATCCCTTTCCCACAAAGCACATGATTAAAAATTCATTGGAGGATCTGAGGGGAATCCAAAACACAACCCAAGGAGGAGGAGTAAAGGAATCTGAACCTTATGTTAAAAATACCATAGCTAGTCAAATACAGGGACCTTCTGGTGAACTTTGGTATTGTCATTGGCCTGCAAAGCCAAAAATATTTGCTCTTTGGCCTTTTACAGAAAGTCTACCAACCGTGGGCTAGGCAGCCAGGGGATAAGAACGCACCTTAGTGTCTTTCTGTGTATTAGGGCAGCATGCAGTAGGGCAACCGAAACATTAAGATGGAAGATGAAGTTGACATGAAAGACCACAGTGATCCATTTTTTATTAATAGCCTCTCTCTGATGGACAAAAACCCTCAGCTCTGCTGGTGTCACTTTGAAGTGTCTGTCCTTATTTCTCGGATAATCTCTCTCTGATGGAATCAAGACATCCATCCCACGGTTGAGCCTGTCACACTGTATTTATTTTCTTCTTATGCCTATTTTTGGCCTCTTTCTTTTTTTTCCTATCATTTCCCCCTCCTTTGTTCACTCTTTGTCTCTCTCCCTTAGAGACTCACCCGATTCTGACAGCATGATTACTTAATACTCACCTGCCAAATTAACTGACTTATTTTACCAACTGGGTGGATATACAATACCTTGACACTTGCTATTTGAGTATTTTACTGAATATTTTGTATGTCCATGATGAATAAATAATGGTGCTGGAGTTCAAATATTGATAATTGGCCCTGTTTCACATTACATATGCATTGCAGTATGTATTGTCTTTCACTGGCTTTATTCAGTGAAGATTAATAGGTTAATATTAAAATTAATCATCTCCTCCATTCTTCATCTTTTAGACTCCTTTCCCAGTTCTCCAAGTTGGGATGTTGACCATGAAAGGAAATTTGTTAAATAAGTTAATATGAATATCAGAGTGGTCTAGTTACTGAAAGAGAAGATTCTGGTAGTTCTTACACATTGAATTTTGAAAGGACCCCTGAGTTTATTGTACTAGCCATGCATTATTGGCAACCATTTGATGGTGCTGCTTCTTTATTTATTACTGGAAGGTTGAATTATATTCCACAATACAAAGCACACCATTGTCATTAAAGCATACGCTACACTCCTCTCCCTCCCTTCCCTCCTCCTTTCCTCTCATCCTTTCTCCTTCTTTCACTTCTTTCAGTCTTTCATCCTTTCTTTCCTTTTGCTGCCACTTCTCATTTCCCACTCCACACTGCCTCCAGTGTGTCTAATGTGTATATTCAAATATGTCTGTGTTGGACTATGTAGGAGCTGTAAGAATAACCTTACGACATATATAAGGTTTTGTATCATGCTCATGTTTTAAAAATTTACATTAGTTGGGCATGGTGGTGCGTGCCTGTAAGTGACAGCTTATGGAGTCATAGCTGGCATTGGGGATCAAGACCCACCTTGGGCAACTTAGTGAGACCTAGTTCCAAAAAAAGCAGCTGAGCATGGTGGCACGTGCCTGTAATCCCAGCTACCTGGGAAGCTGAGGCTGGGAATTGCTTGAGTCTGTGGTACGCTGGGCAATGTGAGCCTGTGGTTCCACAGGCAAAAATAGCGGGAGCTAGTCTCAAAAAAAATTTTACATTAATTATTTTTCTAAAGAACTCTTTCTGTTTCTGAAATATTTTTTTTTCATTCAGAACCATGTCCTTAATATCATCCATGTTGTATGTCCATCTACTTTGCTGCTTCTGACTGCTGCATGATAGGCTCGTGTGCACCCTTCACACTCTCCTTACTCATTAGACCTCAGTAATGGACACTTAAGTTTCGCCAGCTTCCTTTACCACACATAAAACTCCTCATAAATGTCCCCCTTTGAACTGTGTGTGAATTTCTTTATGATCTATACCCAGGAGTGGGATCACTGGATCACAAGGTGCATGAATACTGATTAAATTCCACCACATGGTTCTTCATAATGGTTGCATCAACGTGTGTGTGTGTGTGTATACACATTCTCAGAGCCTAAGGGTAAAATACTGTGTGTTAGCTGTTATCTTTGAAAATTCATGAAGGATTAGGGACCATTTCTTTTCTTTTCTTTTTTTTTTTGAGACTAGGTCTTGCTATTTTTGCCCGTGGAACCGCAGGCTCTCGTTGCCTGGGGTACCACAGACTCAAGCAATCCCCAGCTTCAGCTTCCCAGGTAGCTGGGATAACAGGCGCGCGCCACCATGCCCAGCTATTTTTTTGGAACTAGGTCTCGCTACGGGCCCCAGGCGGAACTGGAACCACGATCCCTAGCCCCGGCCGCTTCATAGGCTGAAGCTTACAAGCACGAGCCACCGTGCCCGGCCTTAGGGACCATTTCTTGAAGACAGAAAAGATGGACTCATGTTAACTTTTCTTCTAGGATTCGGTCTATATTGTTAATAATGAAAATAGCTACTGTACAGCGAGTATTAATAAACTCACGGGCTATGCTAGCTGCTTTATATTCTTTGTTTTATTTAACCTTCGCAATAATACTATGAAATTGAATTTGGTGTTGTGACTTTTGCTTCAACGGTATGAAAACCTAGACTTGCGGAGTTTTAGTGACTTGTTTGAACTGGTACATTTCAGATTTGGGATGAAACTCAGATCTGTGTAACTCCAAGGCCTGTGTTAACCACCATGCTACAGTGCCTCCTCAGCACCCCTTTCTTTGAAATACTTTTGGAGATAATCAATATTTCTCCTAGCAAATATCTGTGTGTTGTAGGTTTAGAACATCAGAGTAGTGGAGGGGGCTGAAGGTGGGGTGAACAGAGAGAAGCTGCAGAGTGGACTGTTGTAGCTTTGGGCATCAGCACTCTCTATGCTGTAAATGACTACATTTGCATTCTGGTTTACAACTCTGTTACTTTCATTTTGATGAGTATGATTTAGTCTCTCAAGTGGTAAAATCAAGTGTTTTGTAATACCAATACTGAGGCCAAGACCCCATGACTGACAATGAACAATCGAAGCTCTCTTAATTGACCTGTACTTAATTACAATGTTGGAGGACTGATGGTCTCCATTTTCACCTATTCTTAATGTTGAGTGGCACACTTGGCTGGTGGCCTACTCTGCACCTTGCCTGAGTACTTCTGCCCCTGCCACATGAACTGTTTGCTTACCAGAGACATTTGTGTTTGTTCCCCAACCTGTTTTTGCCAGTTGTAGTTAGTAATGTAAATTATATCATCTAATTGAATAATAAGTGAATGGATAAAATATGAGTGTAATGGTGTTTCTATGTAAATTGAGTTGAATTATATTCATCATAAGGCTGAGAAAAAATGAGTTGCTAAATATAGTTATTGACAAATTAGGTGTGGGGAGGCAATTATAAAAGATGGGCCAAATCATAAAATTTTTCAAAGGATTCTCCACTCAGATGGCCTCATAAGGGTCTCTGAGGTCTCAGTCCACTCCGATAAAGCAGAACTTGGAAATCATAGATGAACCATTGTGGATGTGTTTTATGCAACAAAAACCATGCAACTGTAATTGGCAGATCCATCCTCAAAGACCTTGACCATTCATCAAAATATTAACAAACAAACATACACATTTTAAGTTAAATCTAATAGTTAATGTTTGATCTTATCATTTTTATAGCTTCCAGTTTTACCTGACTTTTTTTTATTTTTGCTCATCTGCTCATCATATATCCATATCAAATTGGGCGAACTCTTCTTGAAAATTCCTACTTAAGGAGGCTTTCCATATCCTCTGTTATAATATGTGAGCTGCATCAGTCCCAGAGTAAATATTCTGTAATTCGGAAGTATGTAATCAAGGTAAAATAATTTTTAGCAAATGTTAAAGAAAGTCAAAACCTGGGATACACTGTGGTGCCATTGTCACAGAATAGCAACTGTTAGCAGTCATTTTTAGTCACCTTTGAATGTTCTTATCTTTCATTAAGGAGAACCTTTAGCATTCTCACATACTTGACAGACCTGAGCCTTCACAAGTCTTATTGTGGCTTGTTAGCTTCTGCTTGCTCGCAGGTCTCAGAGGAACTTGTTTCAAAATTCTGATCTTGACTCTTTATCATATAGAAGCAGTGGCATGACATGACACCCTATCACTCCCCAATGACTTTGAGGTTGGGTCTCTTAACCGTTTCCTGGGGAGTTACATATCTCTCTGGAAATCAAGCAGCAACTTTGAACCCTCTTTGGTACAGATGGAATGCATATGTATTTTGGGGGGAGGGGCTCTGGACTGGATAACACCCATGCATGGATTGTTTCATTACCTCAGCTCTGCTTGAGGCTATGTGGGAACATAAGTGGTCTGGGTTGTTTTTGGCTCTGCCTTTAAGTAGTTAGGTCTCTTTAGGCAAACCTGTTAACCTCTTAGGGCCTCCTTTTCATTATCTGTAAAATGAGAGATTTATCATACATTAAATCTCAGCTATCCCTTTTAGTTCTGCTTTATGATTCTATTCTATTTTATTCTGTTCGGGCTCTCTAGTCTTTTTTATGAAAAGGAACTTGCCTTTAGCCTCATAAAAAGCCTGAAATCACTGTTTCTTGCAGAACAAAAAAGAATGGTAACAACTAAAAGTGGATCGTGTCTAGAGACATTTTCTTTTCTTTTGATTCCACAAACATGTACTGAAGGCTCTCTGTGTGCCCAGCCCTGTGCAAAGCACCGGTGTTTCACAGATAAATAAGGCTCCATCCTTGTCTCCCAGAGTGGGAGAGGTTTTCAATGCAGTTACACATACATTTTCTGTTTTAAGAAGTGAGAATAGACCAACTTATGTGAGTTTCCTGGGCCTGAATAAAATCTGCTTAAATGGTCTCTATTCAGGCTTTTCCTGCCAACTCTGCTTCTAATTCAGCTCCCTCCTTCAGGAGAAAAGCTAATGTATGGAGAAGCAGGCTTCTTTGCCATTCTACTACTCTGTGCTTGCCAGAGACCAGCTTTTAATTCTTAAAGGGACCAGGCTTTTCTTCCCAGAAACCTTCGCACTCCCCTCTCAAGAGCACAGTTCTTAAGCAGTCAGGCTGTGGTTTCCTCACACCCACATTGCTTTCCTGATTCAAGCAGGAGTGAAAAAGTCTGCAGGGTTGAACTGGTTTATGGAGGATACAATAGAGCATTGAGAAGTTCTCATTTTTATTTACTTATTTGATAATCTGCTACTTATTTTATTTTTCCTCCTTTGTTCAGTCTTTGTCTTTCTCCCTTTGATACTTACCCGATTCTGACAGCGTGATTACTTAATACTCACCTGCCAAATTAACTGACTTATTTTACCAACTGGGTGGATATACAATACCTTGACACTTGCTATTTGAGTATTTTACTGAATTTAAAAAAAATGTCCCCTGTGATATCTCATCCAAAGGCAAAGCCCTAGGGCTCTTTTTATTTAAAAAAGCCATTTGTTGCTTTTGTATTTATAAAGCATGTTTGGTTATATTGCATGTTCCACTATAAGACAGAGCCAACTAGTTTTCTCCTCCAGTTACAAAGGGTGAAAGATATACATATAAGCCTATATTCCAGTTTAATTTTGTGAATTTGTTCTGCCACCCCCCAATAGGAATATGACTTTGTACACGGGGATTTAGTCCTTGGATTAGGTTAATTAAGCTATTTTCTGTTTGACAGTTTCTGGTATTCAGTCAGAAATGGGTAAATATTCCCCAATAGATAACTACCTTTTAAAAAATGAGAATTTTTTTAATCTTCTTAGAAATTAATATACTGTCCCTCTCTAACATGCACATTTTAAAAATTTTTAAATAATTTATGTATATATTTCACGTCTTTGTATTCCCTGGGGTTCACCCACCACCTCCCCTCCCTGATCATCCCACTCCGCCCCAGTTGTGTACTTTAGTTTGGTTGTTAGCTTGTTTTGACTTTTCCTCCTGGCCTTTTGTTTGTTTTTCTTATGTCCTTTATATTAGTGAAACCGTTTGGTTTCTGTCTTTTTCTTTCTGACTTGTTTCTGCTAATATGATTTCTTCTAGGTACATCTATAACATGCACATTTTTCCTAGTAAGGGTATGAAGGGGTAGAAGATAGAAAAGGTTGCCGGGAGTGGTGGCTTTCATCTGTAATCCAAGTGCTGGGAGGCAAGAGACCTGGGATCGCTTGAGTTCTCAGGATCGAGACTACCATGGGCAACATAGCGAGGCCTGGTCTTGAAAAAAGGAGCTGGGCGTGGTGGCGGGCACCTGTAATCCCAGATACTTGGGAGGCTGAGGCTGGGGATCGCTTGAGTCCACGGGATTAGGACTACCTGAGCAACATAGCAAGACCTAGTCTCAAAAAAAAAAAAAAGAAAGAAAAGAAAAGGGCAAAATAAGAATCCATATACATATATTTTCCTTTCTTTCTTTCTTTCTTTCTTTCTTTCTTTCTTTCTTTCTTTCTTTCTTTCTTTCTTTCTTTCTTTCTTTCTTTCTTTCTTTCTTTCTTTCTTTCTTTCTTTCTTTCTTTCTTTCTTTCTTTCTTTCTCTTTCTTTCTTTCTTTCTTTCTTTCTTTTCTTTTCTTTTCTTTTCTTTTCTTTCTTTGAGACTAGGTCTTGTTGTTTTGCATGGGGAACCGCAGGCTCATGTTGCCTGGGATACCACGGACTCAAGTGATCCCCAGCCTCAGCTTCCCACATAGCTGGGATTACAGGCACACGCCACCACGCCCAGCTATTTTTTGGGACAGGTCTCCTATGTTGCCCCGGGTGGGTCTCGATCCCACAGACTCAGGCAATTCCTAGTCCCGTCCTCGCTCTGTAGGTTGCAATTAAAGGCACGTGCCATCGTGCCCGGCCCTATATTTTCCATTTTCTCAAACAAACCCTCAACTAAATATGAAGTCTTGAAACAATCATCCATATCTTAGGGATATAGGAAAACAGCATACTTCGTTCTATCCTGTGATAGAGTTACATATTTTGTGTGGCATTTGTAGTTTTCTCTGAGAGACAGGATTTTAGTTTTAGTTCCAGAAACAATTATCCTTGACCCTCTTCCCCTGTTTCACCCATTCCCCAGTTACCCCTTGGTATACCCCCTTGGTATCCACCATTCTGGTCTCTATATCCATGAGTTTTTGTATTAATCTCTATTTTAAATGAATCAGTAAGTAAATATTTTAAATGTTCTTTGTTTTTATTTTAAATATGGTAAATATCAATAAATAGAACCCAAATAAACAAAAGCTCTCTGGAATTCTCAGTAATTTTTAAGAGTGTTAGGGTTTTTGAAACTAAGAAGGTTGAGATCTTTTACTCTATTAACATATACACATGGTCTAGTGCGAAAAGAACCTATGAGAGCCACTGTAAGAAGTTCAGAAAATTAATTAGTATGGAACCAGAGGATTTATTTTTTCATAAGTTAGCAATAGCACATCTAAATTTCAAAGCGTTTGCAATTGTATGCCTTACAAAGACTTGGTGTGACCTTACAGATTTTCTGTCTTATGAGTCTGCTCAAATTTAGCAACTCCGGGCTAATTGCCACTGCTCTTTATCATTTGGTCATTGTTACATCGTTATTGTTATATATATTCTTCCTTTACCCCTGAAATGGAATATTTAACCATTGTTACACAGGTGAAGTTGGTGACACTTAGCATTTGCCCTGTTTTGCCCATATTTTGTTGGTTCTAGAAGATAAACAGTATTTGGTGAATTATGTAGTGCAATTATCTGATCATTTGAAATGCATAACTACTGTGTATTGTTAATAAACTTAAATAGGTGGTAATGTAAAAAAATAACTGTTAATGGTGTTGACGAAACTGTAAAAATTTGACATTCATGCTGACTCTCCATAATTCTTTATAACTATGTTTCCTTTACCCCAATCTTGTATATTTTTGTTCCTCCTGTTCTTTAGAGGGAACTGTAACCAGTTATGAACAATTTAAATGGGAATGTAGAGCATTTAGAGAGAGATTTTTAGAGAAGGAAAGCCTAAATTAATTGAGACTGTTGAGCCTGAAGTAGAAGACTTAACAACAATCTCTAAGTGTAGAGAGCCTTATTTTGCAGAGGATAGAAACCAGCTGTCCTTCAACTCAAGATGATGAGAATAAGAGGACACAACTTAAAGAGTAATCAGAGGGATTTAGTTAAGATACGCTGAACTTGTTTCCTCCCAGCAAAACTGGTAGACTTTGGAGTGGGCTCCTGAAGGCAGCTGTGGATTTTCTTTCTCTGGAGTTTTAGGAATTTTAAAATGTTTTCCTTTTGATCAGCTGTAAGCAGAAGTTAGGCGACCACTTCCTAATTTATTGAGACTTTGGCACTATGACATCTTAAAATTTTCATCAGAACAGCTGGATATAGGTGGGCGCACAGGCCTTTGTCTAGTCATATCTGAATATCACAGCGGAGAGGGTAGAGACCATAAATGCAAGAAAATTCAGCAAGGCTGAACGTGGTTCGCTACCTGCCAGCTTCCTTTCTTCTCCCCACAATCTTGTTCCACGTGGCATGCAGAATGTTCTTTTTAAAATTTCACCAAGTATGTTTTTATTTTGGTAAAATAGACAGCATAAAATTGACTATTTTCACCCATTTTTTTTGAGACTAGGTCTTGCTATTTTTGCCCGTGGAACCGCAGGCTCATGTTGCCCGTGGTATCACAGACTCAAGCAGTCCCCAGCCTCAGCTTCCCAGGTAGTTGGGATTACAGGCGTGAGCCACCATGCCCAGCTAATTTTTTTGGAACTAGGTCTTGCTACGTTGCCCTGGTGCCGGACCCAAACTGCGATCCCTGGTTCCTGCCCTGGCTTCCTAGGCTGCCGCTTACAGGAACGTGCCACCGTGCCCGGCTCCACCCTGGTTTCTTTCCTTCACCCTTGCTCTATGTTACCAGCTGTACAGCAGCACATCAGCTGGAGGAATCCCTTTCAACTAGAAGTGAGACCATATGTTTCTTACTCTGAGAGTGAAAGAAAAGTGTTTGTGATTGACTTATAAGGTTCTCACGATCTGGCCCATTCTGACCTAGCCCACTATATCTCCTGATGCTCTCTTGCTCACTTACTTTACCCCCACAACACTGTTCCTTGATCAAGCCAGTCCTGATCTTGCTACAGTCAATGGCTTTGGGCTGGCTGATTGCATTTTAATATTCCCTAGCATTTCTTTATTGAGCAGGTTATTGCTTCTTGACTACCTCCAGAATATATAACCCACAAATTTATTTGTTCATTGCCATGTCCACAATGTCTGAAACAGTGTCTGGCACATAGCAGGTACTTGTTATAGGTTGGCTTTTATCCCTCAGGAAGATGTTGAAGTTCCAACTCTTGGTAGCTGTGAATGTCACCTTATTTGGAATTAAGGTCTTTGCAGTGGTGATGGTAATCAAGCTAAAATCACAGCACAGGCTAAGCCTCCCTCAAGATGACAGGTCCTTAGAGAAGGAGGAAAATGTTATGTGACAACAGAAGTAGATATTGAAGCGATGCATCTGCTAGGCAAGGACTCCCTGGCACCGACAGGCACCACCAGAAATTAGTGAAATGGTTAGGCATGGGCTGTGGTGGCAAGCTAGCTGATTTAGGGCTCCAGCTCTACCATCTGCCAACTGTGTACCTCATCTCTTCCTTTGTAGGAGGGGTTGGCATACATAAAGCACTTAAACAGGGCCTAGATCATTAAGCTCTCAATAGCTGCTATCTGTTATTCTTATTAGCTAGTTTATGTGGGATGATGAAGCTAAGGATTAGACAGGAAAAAAGTGCTTCATCAACTGGGAATTCACTGTGGGACCTTGAGCAAGTGGTTTAGCCTCTCAGGACCTTCTATCTTCTAACTGCAGGGAAGTAGTTGAGTTACTGTTCCTTGGCTGGTTTCTAACTTCTGCCTTTCAGGAGTCCATGCAGTATATTACTTGCACAGCAGGGAGAACTGGTGCTGCCTCTCTAGGATGGATTGAGGAGGTAGTGGCAAATTGTTAGACACAGCAGAGTCTCAGCTTTGGTGAGCTTTTGATTGAGTTGACACAGAAAGAGGGAAAAACTGGTTTTCCCTGATACCCTCAAGTACATCCTAGTGTACTGGGTGGAAAAGTCTGGGGATTCTCTGTCAAGCTTATTTGGGCCATTTTATACTGAAAATCACATTCTTGTCATGCTTTTTCCCCCTCTAGGTTGGGCCCAACTTAATAAAGAACATCATTTCTCATTTTCTTAGAACAACTCATATTACTGATTTTCCTTCCAAATGTGCCCGTTATTGTTATTATTTCAGTAGCAAGACAGGTGCAGTAAATAGGTGCCAATGAGATTATGAATTGTACACAAGTCTTGTCAACAGTAGAACAAAAGTAAAATACAGCACCTGTCACTTTACTTCAGGCTAAGACTACTTACATATCAGACTGAAATATATTTTTATTTTTTAATTTTTTTGGAATACCTTAAGTTTATCTATTTTGTAACATTTTATTTTATTTTTGAATTTCATGCATGTTTGATTGTTGATCCCCATGGAAACTCCCCCCCCATACCCTCCCTCTGTTTGCTCCGCCTCCTTTCTTACTGCTATTTGTCCATGTTTGACCCTTTGGTCTTTTTCTTTTCTGGAGCTATGTCCTTATCCTGGGGGAAGATGTACTTTCTTGGGACATGGTAGAACGTGCTATTTAGATTTCCAGTACCAAAAATTGGAGGCCAGTCTGAGCTTGTTTGGCTTGATTAATGCCTCCTCTTCTTGGTGACTGTCACGTCATTCTGTTTTCTGTCCCATTTTGTTGTTTCTTCGCCTTGTGTTTCAGGTCAGACTGAAATATTAACTGATCTGGTTAGCAATTAGCTAGTTACTACTTAACTCATCTCAATAATCAAATCCATTTTTGTCTTAGGCATTAGCTAGGCACCCCAGATTTTAATTAGTCCTTCCAATGGCAACGTTGTCATCACTGGATTTTCTGCAGAAGTCTTATGAATGAATGAGAAGTTCTCTTGTCAACAAGTGAGTGGGGGAGGGAGACAAAAAGTATAACCAAATCAAATCCAAATATAAGCATGTTGCATATCCCAGAAGAACACAGTTGGGAATGAGCCCTGGGAAGGGAGAGAGAGCACAACTCTCAATTCTGGAGGCCTGGGTTTGGATGTCCTACTCTCACTTCTGCCATGATTTTGGCCAAGTCACTTGCATTCACTCATCTGTAAATAGGTGGTAGACAAACCTACTTTACTTACTTTAGAGGGTTATTACTGTCACAATTTACTGTGATCTTTTAAAGCTTAACTGATGTAATGGTAGTAACTTTCTCTGTGCCTAGCTCATTTCTCAGTGCATTTGCTGCATTGATTCATATGATCTTTATAACAAATCTACAGGGTAGGTTCTTTTATGGACCCCATTTTCGTGTGAGAAAACTGAGGCACAGAGAGGTTAAATAACTTTTTGGGTCACACAGCTGGTAAATGCTGTCCTGATATGAGCTGCATGTCTAGTTCTACTGCCTGAAGGGGAGAAAATCATCTGATGAACTCTTACACTTTTCACAGGAGGAAAATCAGCAGGTGTACAAATTTCTGATATATTAAGTACTATTTATGTGCATAAAAATACACAGATATGTTCGTACAGAACTTAGATTCAGAAGTGGAAGGTTGGAAACATGTTCTTTGCTGTTGAAAATCTTAGAGAGGCTGTATCAGGACAATGTTTTTATATTTTTGTCTTCTTAGCCCTATCTCTAGTCAACTTGAGTTTTGTCTAAAGTTAATAATGTTTTTATTGCCCCCAAGCTTGCATCTATCAATGCTATCTTTTAAATGTAATTGTTCATTCTGAGTGTGTGTGTTAAAATATTGTTGCTATTATGAAATAAAGAGGAGCTACAATGGGCAAATTTAATTCAATTACTCTTCTGAAATCCCATTTTCTGAATTGTTTCCGAGGAGTCTTTAACTAATATGCAGACTTCATTTGTGTTAGTGCATTTTTTTAAAACAACTTACACTGCAGTTTCCTATCTCCTCGTTGTTGGGAAATCATTGCATTTCGGGACAGCTGGCCACCTTTGCTGAGGCCCCAAAGTACTTTTTCATCAATCACAAAGAAAACTGGTGTGTGGCCAGAATGGGCAGTGACAGGTGGAAGGCTCAAAGGTCACCCTTTGTACAGGTTCCCACCACCAGTGTACACTCTCCCCTTTTGTTATGTTAACCTCTTAATTACTCACAGGTGGTGATGGAAATTAGCTATCTTAGAAGTCCCTGCATAGTCAGTCAGAGTCCATGGATGGGCTTTGAAGACTTTTCTGTTCTGGGCATGAACCTGAAATAGACTTCAGAGGATTTCAGAAATTCTGAAATAACCCAAAGGTTTTGGGGATCATTTCTCCAGGCACAGCTGCGAGCAGCACTTGTTAAACAGGAAGGGTGTTGTAACCTTCCTTCATGATCAAGAATAATGTTTGGGTTTTTCTGGTTCTTGGGTAATATGTTTTGGGCTTAAGAGTGGGATACACTGCAAGGTATTTGTGTGTGTGTGTGTGTGTGTGTGTATGTGTGTAAGCAATGAGTTTTTTTGACTGACTTTATTAATTAGAATTATGCCTAGCTGAGGGCAAATCTTGGTCTTAAGGTAACATTCTGGTCATGAACATGTTTTTCTCCTTTAGATTCAATTCTGTATTAAACTTATTTTTTGCCAAATGATTCTGAAATAAAAGGCCTTTAATAAAGCATACCCATTGCAAATACTATCCAATATAGATGTTTTAAAATCATTGATTTTCTTAATTACTGAGGAACTGCTTTATTGATGAGTACTGTACTTCCTTCTTTATATGTGATCTCTAATTTTCAAAAATACATCACAATGTTAGATTCACCTTCATCTCAGAAGAGGAAAAGGGTTCAGAGAGATTCAGTAACTTGCCTAATGTCACAAAACAAATGGAAGTCAGAGTGTTTTCCATGGAATAATGCTACCTGCTTGCTGTATACATTACTCATTTGCCTTTGTATTTTATGCCTAGAAAGATTTGGGTCCAAAGTCTAAGATGGAAAATAAATTTTAGGAAAGGCTGTAGAAAGAGGTCATTTAGAATGTAGTCTGGAATAACATCCCCAGCTACTTTTTGGGGTTGATTATGGTGTGTTTAACTGTGTTGGTTCACTGAAGGATTGACTGTCTTTGCATCATAACTGTTACTTCTGTAAATGAGTGCTAATACATAGCCCTATATCTGCTCAAGTTGTAGCTTTTTCATAGATTAATATACAAACTAAGAAGGCAACAGAGTACATTTGCTTTAAAGGTATATTTGCTGGGTGGAGAAGGAAAGGTGGAGGAAATAGCACAAACACAAAGTGCCTCAAGTGGTATGTTTGGGGGAACCATGAGTAGCTTGGTGTGGTTGGAGCATGGGTTATGTACTTGAAGGATAAGGTGAGTTGAGTTGTGAGTTGAAACCAGACACTATGAAGGGGGCCTGTAAGCCATGGGGAGCTATAGAAGGATGGAGCAATATGATGAAGTTTGTATTTCAGAAAAGGTGGCTTCATTTTCTGGTTGGGTTGAGGATGGTGTACTGGGAGAAGTGGATGGCTAGGAGATGAATACTGATGAGAGTGCTAGCAGGGGTATGAGTGAGCGGTGAGTGCTTTTCGAAGCTTAGAGATACTATATTTGAAAACAAGTTGTTCAGTGTGGTTGAAGGAAAGTGTGGGGTGTATAAGAAAGGGGGTGTGAGTTTCAGATTTCCATTTTAGGCATAGTGGGGTCATCAGTTGAGATAAATAATTCCAGAATGGGAAGCTAGCAGGGCAAGGGATAGAAAAAGATTAGTTTTGATATACTGGGTTTGAAGAATCTATGAAATCTAAAGTGGATTTGACCAGTGGAATGCTAGACATTTGAGTCTGGAGCTGAGGAGAAAATAAGGTCCAGAAATAGAGATTTGGGATTCAGCTACATCTAAAGTAAAGCCTTAGAAAGAATGGGTTCATGTGGAAAGCGTGAAGAGCCCAAAGGAGGAGTACAGGTCAGAGGGGAGCCAAGAGGGAATGCTACAGGAAAAGGTCAAGGTGAGAATCAAAAAGGACTGATTTGGCAATGCCAAATGATACAGAGGGCAAATGGACTAGATTGATGAGACCTGGGGATTTAGCACTTTAACCGTCACAGTGACCAAGTGAATTAAAAGATTAGTTTCGGAACAATATACTGATAGATATCGCCTTCATTACTTTCCTTTTTTCCTGAAACAGAAGTGAACATAGAATGGAATAGAGTGAGCATCAGTTTTTTTTTTTAAGTCTAGGTTTCGCTCTTTTTGCCCATGGAACCGCAGGCTCACGTTGCCCGGGATACCACGGACTCAAGCAATGCCCAGCCTCAGCTTCCCAGGTAGCTGGGATTACAGGCACGTGCCACCACGCCCAACTATTTTTTTGGGACTAGGTCTCCCTATGTGCCCCTGGCGGGTCTCAAGCCGTAATCCCTGGCCGTGGCTGCGGCTTCCTAGGCTGCTGCTTACAGGCACGTGCCACCATGCCTGGCCTCATAGAATGGAATAGAGCTTGTATAACCGAGCAAGTTATTCCTGCAGTATATGCTGCAAGATGAGAGGCTGACTGTTGGAAAGCTTAGGTAGTCTGTGTGCAGGAAGCAGCATTTCTTAGTAGAGTTTAGGGAATATCTCCCACTGAATGTTCATCCCAGGAGCCTTCTCTTCCACACTTTGATCTAAATGAACTGAGTTAAACATCAAGGGTATCTTTGGTTGGAAAGAGATCAACAAAATTGTCCTAGGTCTAAGATGCATGAACACAGTAGGGATGAAAATTTCTTTTCTACTTGGTTTTATATTTATGATATGTATTGGAGCATTTAAGCTTTGAGCTAAAATAATTTTTAACATTAATTAGCTCTCCTGCTTGGAAGAGAAGGTCTCCAAAGGCTAGGGTTTGGGGTTGCAGTCAGTGCTCCTGGGTGGGCATATCTCCAAGTGGGTCTCTACAGGGCTAGATTTTATATATGGTGGGAGAGACTGTGTGTATGTCCATGTGCATGTGTGTAGTACGGGAGGCAGACTGTTTTGTTCAGTAAGCACTTTTTTTGGCGTGTCTTTGGTGTTCAAACTTTTTGAAATGTTCAGTAAGATTAGAAGAAACAAAAGTAATAATAAAAGGGTAAGTTAAGCTAGGAGTTACCT
Organism: Uropsilus gracilis; assembly: GCA_004024945.1. Lineage (NCBI taxonomy): Eukaryota > Metazoa > Chordata > Mammalia > Eulipotyphla > Talpidae > Uropsilus > Uropsilus gracilis. The sequence continues at coordinate 64,700 of PVHY01002939.1, read as the reverse complement.
TAGCTGTGGAAGAAAATTCAGTTTGAGAAATAGAAATACAAGGAATTTTTTAAACATTTATTTATTTGTTTGTCTGTTTTTGAGACTAGGTCTCGCTATTTTTGTCTGTGGAACCGCAGGCTCATGTTGTCCGTGGTACCATGGACTCAAGCAATCCCCAGCCTCAGCTTCCCAGGTAGCTGGGATTACAGGCGTGTGCCACCACGCCCAGCTATTTTTTGGGGACTAGGTCTTGCTATGTTGCCCCAGGTGGGACTCGAACCGTGATCCCCAGTCCCATCGGCGACTCCATGGGCTGTCATTTACAGGCATGCGCCTCCATACCCGGCTTTAAACAATTTTTTATTAGTCTAAATGATGAAAACAAATTTAAGCAATTTCGTCAAAGCCTGTAATGAGGAATCTTAAAACTAAAATCTGTTCCCACTAGTCTGAAATAGTATGGATCTTTCTCTTTCTCTTCCATAAAATATTTTCCCTAATGAGTACATACCTAACTACATTTTGATATCTCCACTTTTCCATGGAAAAATGTATCTCTGAGATGAAGAATTCCTAACTCACAGGCTGATTCTTAGGATTTAGAAAAAGTTTTTAACTCACTTAGTAAATGACAGAATGTCTACCATATCTTGATGAAATATTAGAGCTGTAAGAAACCTACCAGGCATCTGGTTTGTCTTTCCTAGCATTTCCAAGTGGTCAGGGGAACTCCTGAAATTCACATTGATGACTTGCTGTAGAATTTTTTTTTCTTTCAGTTCTATAGTTTTCTTTATTCCCCATACCTAGACCTCTCGTGATTACAAAAATAAAAGGCTTTGAAGTCTTCTGTGGCACACCAAAATCACAACTGTCTCTATGCATTTGAGGAATATCCCTTTTTTAGTCTCAGTTTAATCAATTCATTTACATCTCTGTGATTCTTGTCTCTTTTTGAGTATCTTCTGTTCAGTAATTATTGCAGTGTTTTAGCCTGCTTTTTTTCTCTGATTCTCTGTCAGTCTCTTTCTCGCCTTGAATTTCCCATTCCATTTCTTTTCCTCTTCTTTTCTCCCTTAACAGGTGCTAAAGGATTCTATAGGACAGCTCTCTGTTCTCTCTCCCCTGCCCCCCCTTTTTTTGAGACTAGGTCTCGCTATGTTGCCCAGGGTAGTCCCGATCCCGTGGACTCAAGCAATCCCCAGCCGCAGCCTCCCAGGTAGCTGGGATTACAGGCACGTGCCACTATGCCCGGCTGTTTTTTTGAGACTAGGTCTCGCTATGTTGCCCAGAATAGTCTCGAACACGCGGACTCAAGTGATTCCTAGCCTCGGCCTCCTGAGGCTGAGATTAAAGATGTGCGCCACCTCGCCCCGACTCTGTTCTTCCTTTTATCTCCCATGTTCCTTTTATCTTCTTATATTTTTGTCTTCCATGAGATAAATTGATTGATAGTTTTCTTTTTTGTATTATCTTTGTTGAATTTTGACATCCGGGTAATTAAAATACTGACCTTGTAAAAGGAGTTGTTGGAAAATTTTCCTTCATTTTTTAATTTTCTGATTGAGAGTGTTAGAATTCGTCTTATTTTTTTTTCTTTAAAAGTTTGATAGAATTCTCCAGTAAAATCTGGGTGAGGAGATTTATTTGAGGATAGCTTTTATATAGTAAATTCATTTTCTTCAATAGTTACAATACTATGTAGATGATCTATTTAATCTTTGTTAAATTTTAATAGTTATGTGGTTTTTGAGAAATTGGCCTTTTTTAAGTTTCAAATTTATGAATATAAAGTTGTTCATTTTATTCTCTTATCATTTAGGAGTTCTGAGATCTCTAATGTTAGCTCATTTTATTCCTGATATTGGTAAGATATATCTTTAATTTTTATTGTACTTGCTAAAGGCTTATCAATTTTATTGAATTATTTTTTAAGAATCAGCTTTTTGTTTCATTGCTTTTTCTCTATTGTTTTCAATTTCATTGATTTTCTTTTTTCTGTTTGCTTAGTATTATTTTGTTCATTTTTAGTTTCTTGAAGTAGAAATTTATTTTGAGATCATTTATCTTTTTGAATGTAAGCATTTGCTTCTGTAAATTTCCCCTTTAGCTCCCTTTAAGCTATATTATCACATTGTTTGTTATGTTTTATTTCCATTTTTATTCAGCTCTTTCATTTTCTATTTCCTTGCTGACTCGATTTCATTTTTGACTTCCTCTTTGATCACCTGGAAATTAACCAGTACACTATATTTTTTTTCTTGTAAAAGAAGTTTCTCCAGCTATTCTTTAAGGGTAGCTTTATTAGTGACACATTCTTTCCTTTTCCCATCATTTGAGAATTTATTTCCCATTCATTCCTGAACCATAGTTTCAACAGATAGGAAATTCATGCTCATGTTTTTTTCTTCTACCACTTTAAGAAATGTTATGCCACTCACTTCTGGATGAATTCAAATGAGAAATCTGCTAACATTTGAATTGATTTTCCCTTATAGATTGTTTCTTGCTGACTGATTTCAACATTATTTGTTTTTCGTTTTAGGAGTTAATAATGGTGTGTCCTGGTGTAGATTTCTTTGGGTTTATCTTATTTGAGATTTGTTCAAGTTTGAATATGTAAATTTATGTCTTGCTCCAAATTTGGGAGGCCATTTTTTCTTTGAATACTCTTTCAGTCTTATGTCCTCTGATTGAACTTTTCTCCTTTCTTTCTGGACTTCAGTGATAGGAATATTGGATCTTTTTAAGTTGTCCCACAGGTTCCTATGGCTCCATTTCATTTTTTTAGTCTATTGTTTCTCTGTTGTATAAACCAAATGAATTCCATTGATGTATCTTCAAGTTTTCTGATTCCTTTCTCTGTTTCCTTCATTGTTTCGTTGCGTCCATTAATGAGGTTTTAATTTTGGCTATTACCTTTCTCGGTTGCATACTATCCAGTTGGTTCTTTTCTGTGACTTCTGTTTATTTTGTTGAGATTTTCTACTTTTTTTTTTTTGGTCAGGAGGATATATAATAGTCTTTTATCATGGATGCTTTATCACTGTTGTTAGATAATTCTAACATGTGATTTATCTTGTTGACATCACTTGATATCGTTCCATCATTCAAATTATGCTTTATAACTAGTGGATGGCTTTTATTATATTTTGGGCATTTTGAATATTATGTTAGGAAACTGAGTCTTACTAAATCTTTTATGTTAGCAGGCAGTCTCTTTGTCAGGGTTTTTTTGTACATTATCATTAAATCTTTAGTGTTGTAGGACTTTTTCTTTTTTTTTAAAGAGACTGGGTCTTGCTGTGTTGACTGGGGTAGTCTTGAACCTACGGACTCAAGCGATTCCTAGCCTCAGCCTCCCAAGTAGCTGGGATTACAGGCACGCGCCACTGCGCCTGGTGAACTTTTTATTTTCTATGTTTAGAAACTCTCTGTATATTAATGAAACATTCATTTGGGTAGCTCTTTGTATATTAAAAATACATTCATCAGGGTATTACATTTCAAAACTTAGGCAAAATGGATACTTTTTTTTTTTTTTTTTTTTTTTGTGAATCTAATTCTCGCTATTTTTGCCGGTGGAACTCCAGGCTCATGTTGCCCGGGGTACCATGGACTCAAGCAGTCCCCAGCCTCAGCTTCCCAGGTAACTGGGATTACAGGCATGCACCGTCACGTTCAGCTATTTTTTTGGAACCAGATCTTGCTATGTTGCCCCGAGCGGGACTTGAACCGCGATCCCTGGTTCTGGCCGCAGCTTGCTAGGCTGGTGTTTACAGGCATTTGCCACCATGCTCCAAAATGGATACTTTTATTTAAAAATATAGATTATCACTATTGACTCTAAAGGAAACACCAGATGCAAGTAAATCCATGCTCATTAAAGGGATTTACTCAATAGTCAAAAATTTACCCATAAAATCCCTTTTAATAACTCACCTTTCCCACCAAACAAAACACAAACACCAGGATTTAGATGTTTTTGCATGAAATCTAACAAGTTCTAAATGACTAGAAGAACTATCCTAAAAAGTGTTTTAGAGACTAGAAATATAATGTGGTTAGTAAGAAATGATGGGAAGGTGTGTCAACATAAAATAAAGTACAGGACTATATTTTGTCTCTGTTTTTTCAAATAATACATTAGCTTTGATTCCCATGTCTGCTTGTAATAGCAACTGAAATTGCAATGCTGGTAGTAAAAACCAAGACTTCTTGAAATGCCTGAAGTCTTACCTTCAGCCTCTTCTCTTTTGGGCAACTGGAGAGGAGTCTGATGCATAGACTGATCATTGAATAATTGTGTGGCAGCATTCTAGTCCTAGTCTAGTTCTAGGAACAAAGATGACACAGATAAATTCCATGGCTTTTTCATGACCAAAGTAAACAGATTAAATGTCTCCTTGCCAGCAGAGCATTAGCTTCTGTTTCCTCATTCTTGGCTATTCCTATCTTCACTTACCACTATGATACTGTATTTTCTATTGTGCAATTCTATGCTTTTGGTCAAAACAAACAAATCTCCTGTATGAGACCTGGTAGCTGGCATTGTTATTTTTGAATCCAGCAAGTTCATTAAGAGGAAATGTGTCCAAAAAATAAAGAAGAGTCAAATGGAAATTTTATGATTTGAGTAATAAAATAACCAAAACTAAAAACCTACATACTAGAGAAGACAGAGGAAAGGAGCAATGAACTTAAAGCTCAAGCCATAGAAATATGAAGAGCAGAGAGAAAATCTGACTATAAAAGAGAATATGGACTGAAAAAATTGAGCAGAAATTCAGAAATATGTGTGGCTATACCAAAAACTATACCTGTGTGGCTGTAGCATATGTGAGGTTGGATTTCCAGAAGGAGAAAAAGGGAAACTGAAAAAAAAGTATTAAAAGAAAATGGCTTAAAATTCCCCAAATTTGGAAAAAGACATAAACCTACAGATTCAAGAAGCTTTGAGAGTCCTAAATAAAATAAACTTAAAGATATCCTTGCTACGACATATTACAATTAAGCTTCAGAAAAATAAAATGAAGCCGGGCATGGTGGTGCGTGCCTGTAAGCTTCAGCCTATGAAGTGGCTGGGACCAGGGATCATGGTTCGAGTTCCGTTCAGGGCAACATAGCGAGACCTAGTCCCCTCAAAAAAAGTAGCTGGGTGTGGTGGTGCATACCTGTAATCCCAGGCTGGGAAGCTGAGGCTGAAGATTGTTTGAGTCCGTGGTACCCCAGGCAACATGAGCCTGAGGTTCCACGGGCAAAAATAGCAAGACCTAGTCTCAAAAAAAAAAAAAATCAGTAGACTATCTTGAAAGAAGCCAGAGAGAAATGACACATTATCTATAAGGGCAAAAATTTTTTTTGAATGACAAGTTTTTCTCATCAGAAATTGTGGAGAATAAAAAGAAGTGTCACATTTTTAAAATGTTGATAGAAAAGAATTCTCAGTTACAATTCTATATTCAGTGAAACAGTCCTGAGGGAAAAAAAGGGAAATAAAGACATTTGTGATTAAGAAAAATGGAAAGAATTTATCTTTAGTGGACTTACCCTTAAAAAATAATCTAAAGTTCATAAAACAGAAAGGAAATGAAAGAGTCTTGAAGCATCAAGGGAGAACTAAAGAAAGAATAAAAATACAGCTATATGCAAATAGATTTTATTTCTCCTTTTAAATTTTCTAAATTATATCGAGCAGTTTATGTAAAAAGTTTAACATTTTTCAATGTGGTTCTCAAAGTATGACAAGGAAATATTTAGGATGATTATACACAAGAGAGGATAAAAGTACTCAAACGGAGTTAAAGTTTCTATGTTTCATTTGAACTGGTGAAATTTCAACACCAGTAGACTGTGATAACTTTTGAATATATATTTTAATATTTAATGTAACCACTAAAAATTTATTTATGCATGTGACAACTTTTACGGATCTCAAGGGCATTATGCTGAGAGAAAATAGCCAATCTTAAAAGGTCATATACTGCACGATTCCATTTATATAACATTTTCAAAATGACACACTTAAATTGATGGAGAACAAATTAGTGGCTGCCAAGAGTTAGAGGTGGTGAGGAGGGTGGGTGTGACTCTAAAGAGGTAGCATGATGGAATATTTGTGGTGATGGAATAGTTTTGTATCTTGATTACAGTGGTGGTTATACATATCTACATATGTGATAAAATGGCAGAGAACTATACACACACATTTAAAAAAAATGCCTTTTCTCTGATTTCAAAATTGAATTACACTGAGTTAAGATTTAACTATTGGGAAAAAAATGGATGTAAGGAACATGGGAAGACTTCTCTTTACTATTGCTATTTCCTGCAAATCTGATTATATAAAAATAAACAAATTTTGTTTTATTTTAGGGTCTCATAATTAAAAATTTTTTTTTGATTTACCATTTACTCACAGAACTATAATTTTGGACTACAGAGTCCCATCTCGACACGTGCATATGATTTACTCACCCACCACCACAGGTCCCAATGCCAAAATGCTATCAGATGAACTTTATCTCCTTCCCACCCATTTCTGTCTGGTAACCACCATATTTTTCACATTCTCAGAGATAAACAAATTCTAAAAAGAGGGGAAAATACCCTCATGTATTTGATGAAAATATTTTGTTTTTATTCTGATTTACATTTAATGATATAAAAAATTCATTATTGTGATATTTGTCCCATAGAAATGTTGGATAGCTGTTGTGAATTAAAACTGGAGTTATTTTAACCTTTGTGTTAGCACAGTTTTAAGTTGGGAGCTATTGGTGCCAATATTGACAGGAGAGGATGATGTGATATTTTTCACCCCATTTTACTACACTTCTACTTTTCAGTAGAGACACTAAGAAAACCTCCACATCCCTTTATGCTTGCTTTACCCAATGACCTAGTTTCATGCATTGGTTGTCTGCAGCCAGAGACTTGGTGGCTGTGCAGTGAAATTCTCACTGTGCAAGGTTAAAGAACCTATATGATTCTCCTCTTTATAACCTTGACTAACTGAACTTAGATTAACTACAGGTTTTCTCTTGTGACTATCATGTTTTCCTCTAATTAATCAAATTTTTCCGGAAGCTCTATCTGTACAACTAACTAGACTAGATCTCTCTGCAGAGGTGGGAATAGAAATTACTCTGGGAATCTTGATTGTGTTACTGATTTGCATAGTGCTAATGATTTGTATGTTAATGGGATGGGGAGGTTGAAGGATTGCATGTCAGTGTTACCTGTTTCCTATTTCCAGTTCTGGAGCCATGCACATTCTCTCTCTTTTGGGTTTCTCTTTATGTCCTTTTTTGTTTGCACTTTATTTTATGGCCAGAATTAATATTAGCTAGCATTTATTTGGAATATGACTTTGAGCTCTCTGCTTTTACATGTCCCATCTCATTACTCCAAACAGCAACCCTTTATTTTATTTAATTTATTTTTTATTTTTTTGAGACTAGGTCTCACTATTTTTGCCTGTGGAACTGCAGGCTCATGTTGCCCAGGGTACCACAGACTCAAGCAATACCCAGTCTCAGCTTCCCAGGTAGTTGGGATTACAGGCGCGTGCCACCACGCCCAGCTATATTTTTTTGGAACTAGGTCTTGCTACGTGCCCCCAGCGGAACTCGAATTGCAATCCCTGGCCCCGGCCGTGGCTTCCTAGGCTGACGCTTACAGCATGCGCCACCATGCCCGGCCTAATCCTTTATTTTAAGTGATAATTTAGCACTTCAGTAGTCCATCACGTTGGCATGATGTTTAAATGCTAAATTAAATATTTAAAAAATTGATGAATACTGTCAAGTGCTTTCTATATAACATATGAGACACATTAGTTTGATACAATAGAATTCTTAAATATGTCTTGAGAGACTTAATAGTATTTCAGTGCATACAATGAAGGACATTCAGGAACCATAATCAAGAAGCTTATCTATTGGGAAAAAATGATACAAGATAAAGCTGACCTGACAGAACATTTTCATCTTGCCATTTATTTGCTTTGGCCCCTCAATGTTCATCTTTCAAGAAGTTTCTCTTTCAAGTAGTATTACAGATGAAAGAATAAAGGTGAGATGAGCAGTGTGTATCTCAACATCTATGTAGTGGTTAAATGACAATGAAACCACTACAGTTCATCATGGTAAAGCAAACACTCTTGGAAATGTATTATTGTTATTATTATCATTATGACAAGAGTTGAGAGGGGCTCAATTAATCAATCAAGGGTGTAGCCATCTGATAGAAAGATGGGATTTGTAATAAGAGGTTTATTATTGGGTGGCAGATGTGGCAGACAGCCCAGACAACAAGCTTGGAATGGTGAACCACACATCCCACTGGCAACATTTGTGGCACCGGAAGTGGTATCCATATGCGTATATTTACTCTATTTACTCAGAGGAATGGAAATGGGGAAAAAATGTGGAGCTCACTTATGAATGAGTTTATAAAGCAGTGGACTCGCAAATCATGAACCAACTTTCAAAAAGCACCCTTAAATTGAAAGCAAATTTGGTCTCTTTATACGTGCTAATAGCATGTTGTATAATGCATAAAATGGAATAGAATGAACATGGCTGCTTTTATTCAATGTATTGGCTCTTATATATTATGGCAGGCAATCCCCAAGATGGCCTTCAGCTATCTCTGCCTCCTGCTATCCCCACTCTGTGTGAGTCCTTCCCTGTGAGTTGGAATTATGTCTTGCTTTTAATGAATAGAGCATGGCAGAGGTGATGAGATGCCACTTCTGGTGTTAGGTTATCAAAAAAAACTGACTTACAGCTTTGAGTTATCTCCCTTGCACTTCTTGTTCTGGAAGCTGTTAGTCTGCTCAGTCTGCCATAACAGACACCAGAGAACACCAGCTGAAACCATGAAATTCATTTGTTCCCAGTTCTGGAGGCTCCAAGTCCCAGGTCAAGGTGCTGGCTGAGCCTTTCTGTTTGTTTGTTTGTTTTAATGTCTGGGTGCTAATGGTCATTTTATTTTATTTTTAAAAATCAAACTGTTACATTTTCTTACATTATTTTTCATTTTTGTACAATATTTAATTTCCCCCCTCAGGTGTAAGCCTGATAAATCTCCCAGCACCGCAGCACCCATGGAGACCATCGCCATAATCCCTTGTGCGCTTCCCTCCCCTGCTAGATGCCTCAGATCTGTGGTTTGCCTGCAAGTTTTGTCCTTCCCCCCCCCACCCTGACCCTTTGTTTGGTTTCCCTGTGTTCCTCCTATAAGCAAAACCATCCGCTCTTTTTCTTTTGCCTTCTGCTTTATTTCGCCAACCATACTCCCTCCTAGCTCCATCATGTTGCTGGTGCTGACTGATTCTGTTCCCAGGGAGGACTCTCTTCCTGTCCTCTACATAACCACCATCACTGTGTGCACACATGATTCTTTGTGTGCCTGTGGGTAGAGAAAGGGTGATTTCTTTGGCATCTCTTACAATGACACTAATCCTATTGGATCAGGGTCCCCCTTCCTTAGGACCTCTTTCACCTTAATTACTTCCTTAGTGGCCCCACCTCTAGTCACTTCCAGCAGCTAGGGCTTTAATTTAGTTTTGAGGGGACACAAACATTGAGCCCACAAATGTGGGGAAAGCCAGCTCAACACGTTATAAGGCAGCCCGTGGAGAGGCATACATTAGTCAATTTGGAAGAGGATCTCCTTTGCCTTGCCAGCAGCCAAAGTAATCTTGATATGGCTTCTCCCGAAGAAGTTGATCCTAGAGATAACTGGTCCACAGTCTGCAGCCTCCTGAGAGACCAAATCAACGCCACCCAGTTAAACTGCTCCTCAATTTTCTAAAAAAATTAAAAAAAAATTTTTTTAGAGACTAGGTCTTACTATGTTGCCCAGGGTTGTCTCGAACCCCTGGACTCAAGTGATTCCCCAGCCTCAGCCTCCCAGGTAACTGGGATTACAGGCGCACACCATCACACCAGGCTGCTCAATTCTTGCTCCATGGACGCTATGACATAGTAACTGTGTTGTTTTCCACTATTAAGTTTGGAGTAATTTGTTATGTAAGATATTTGTGTATATGCATATACAATAGATGCGTATAATGATCCTTAATACTGACTCTTCAATTCCTGTGTCAGAAGTTTCAAAAGTAGGATCTACCACTAAGTGAGTCTGATTATCAACAAGGAGTAGGGCTAGGAACAGGAAAAATATTAGCAACACTTTATTTACAGTCTAGTAGAATCTACTGTCTAGAAATGATTTCTATAATTTGAATATCCTGAGAAGTACCATGATTTTATGTGACTCAGGGAATTATGTGTTTTTTGAGGGCTACCTGTAGGATCTCTGATTCAGTAGATGCATTCTGAATAGAATGTACAGAAATTCTTTGTTACTGTAGGATTTCACCAATGCAGTTGTCATTGAGCATGATTTTGACAAGCGATCAGCCGGGGATATGCAGGGGTGGGAATCTGATAGCCAGCAGAGGTTGGCAAGTAAGTGAACCATTTGCAATTCCAGCACTAGCCCAGCCACCTCAAATTTTCCAACTGCACCGTGTGAGGATCCATTTGCTTCAAGCTCTTAGGACTGTAGGCTACCCTGCTCTCCATTGGCATGCTGGAGTAGTTACATTCGTAGCCAATTAGCAGGGTGGCACACACTCGCCAAGAAGCCCCAGTCTCTATAGACCCGGTATAGAGAGTGAAATTAGCTGAGACAAATACCTGTTAATCCCCCGTTCTTGGCTGGCGTGGAGCGCCTACTGTGCAGTGCTAATAGTTCTGGGAAATCCCAATTCCCAGTGTCAAGAGTTGAACAGACTAAGTCTGTTAAATGAAGAAATTTACAGCACATTAGCTTTGATCAAGAAATTCTAGGTGCAAGTCTCCTAAACAAATGAAGGCTGTTGGGAATACAGGTCACCCTTCTGGGAAGCTATTTTTGAGGGAGTTTATCTTTTCTCTCTTTCCCATGCCAGAGTCAGGGGCAGAAAAATGGCAGTTTCAGTGGCTGGACATGGGGGCAACAGAAAGGTCTTATTTGGGTAAGAGAAGAGAAATGTGTGACTACAGTAGAGTTTTGTCCACGGGAGCTTGGAAATGGTTTTTGAAAATGCAAAACTTGTCACAAAAAACACAGGAGCCCCTGCGGCCTCCAGTGAAGGTTCGCTTATACTTACATATGTAAACTGCGCCCTCTGCTGGCTGGATCGAGCCATATCCCGGTCCTCTCTTCTTCCCCCTCCTTCCCGCCCCCCTCCCTGGGAAAAACGTGTTGTATTTTCCCATCTAAATTATGTTTTCAGTTGCATTCTATCAGCCCGATGCTGTCTATGCAAAGAATGAGGCAAGCAGAATTGACTTTGTGGCTTGTACCGTACCAGCTGTCACTCAGAGCTCTGCGTAGCAGTTCTCAGAGAAGGGCAAAGGATTCAGAATTCTTGGGGACACACCATACATTTTTCAGATTCTGATTCCTTGGCTAAGTTCACAGACATCAAGGTTTGTGGTCTTCTTTTTGCGGCATATATTTTAATGTAGCCTTTGTTCCATTGTGGAAGGCAGGAAATATTTCCTTTGTCCCAGGAAATGCTTTTTATTCATACATGCTTTTAATTCTTGGTAATTTAGAATATAGGGAGTCGTGCTGTCACCCTCTGCTCTGGAGAAGGAAGTGGAGAGAAGATATATGGAATCAGTGAAAGAGAAAGCGGGTGGGCTGATGAGCTGGTGAAGGAAACAAGAGATGATCTTATGCTCAAGCTCTGCATTGCCTTGAGCCTAAGAAGGAAGATGATTACATTTTGACAAGTCAGTGAAAGGAAACCAAGGGAAGTTGTGCCACTAACAACTAACAAGAGCTTCTCAGATATATAACACTGTTCAAATTTTTTTTTTTTTGCAAAAAAGGAAGAAAGGAATATCCATGTTAGGGAGGGCAAGAGTAGAAGATGCAGCTCAGTCCCCCGAGATGAGTTAAGCCTGCCATAAGGAGTGAATGTGGTAGATGGTGCTGTGGAATTTCATTTCTGGAAAGGCATATTCAAAATGTAGCCCAGGATTTCTGTGAAAATGAGCTACTTCATCCCAGTCCTTCCAGGACATCGACACACATCATTTAACTCTTTCCCCTCAACCCCTGCACAGAGGTTGGTGCTACTCAGCGTAGTTGGCAAGACATGACAAATAATACAGGTGCTTTTATAAACTGGGATTAAGTCACAGCAGAGATGTACGGCTAAGCTGTTTGGATAACCCTCTCCCTCCTCTAGTCAGCTTTAGTTGATGAAAGCTTTCCCTAATAACTGTGATCACCGTATGCTCATTCCATTTACCCCAATTCATAAAAATCAAATCTACAGCAAAGGAGTTTCTGTTGATGTCGGGCCTTAGCAAACTCGCTTTCAGACTGAGTTCATGCGTGGGGGGATATTAAGCCCTTAGAACAATGGATTCCAGCTACTCATGTTTACCAAGAGCTGGGGATCAGGACCTATGCTGTTCTTCTACAATAGAATATTATGGTGATTGCATGGGGACTCTCCACAGACAAGTTTAATCTGCAGTTTGTGTGCAGTATAACATTGCTGAAACCTTTTAGCTCTGCTAAGCCCCAAATAATAAAAAATCCAGCGTCCACTTGCTGTTTTGATTTTAAAGGTTGTATTTTGATAACTTCTATAGCTGCAATATCTTCAAGTGAATGATTATTTCATAACACAATCTATATCATATCCATCATTTGATAACACAATCCAAATCCATATTTTGTAGCAAAATGCCAGTAATTCAGCAAATTGATGTTTTGGAGCACAGATTTTGGAATTGAACAGACCTGGACTTGATCTTAATAGATGTGTCATTTCAGATAAATTATTTCATAGCTTTGGAGCTTAGTTTTCTTTAATTATAAAAAGAGGAGGATTGTAGTACCTATTCATGGAGTTGTACAGATTTGGTTAAATTATGCGTACAAAATTTCATCCATTTCTTGGCCCATGTAACTTCGAAGAATGTTAATTGTGTAATTGGTACATCAAATGGGCAAAAATCTTGGTGATCAAATCAGAAAACCTCAGCCTTTTTTTGGGGAGGTGTGTGTCTCCCACTGTCCCTTTACATTTGGTTTTGTCCAACACATTTTTCTCCAGACATTGTTTCAAAATTCAGTCAGGTCCCGAGATTTCCTGGCTACCATAGCAAGAACAGCAGAGTCTAAGGTGACTTTCTTTTGCAAGCTCCAACTCCATTCTGTTAAGTGTGTCCAGCCTCAGAGAGTCTAGGCCTGACTGAAAATGAGGTTTCTCTTTGCTCCCTGCTCCCCTTCCCCAGTCAGCTGCCCAGAGTCCGGTCCCCTTGGAAGCAGCACATGGACAAGAGAGGAAGGGGAAACGGGCAGGACAATTCTTAGTTGCTGGTCCTGTTGCAGAATGGCTTTGCCTCTGGTCAGATGTTTGAAGGTGGTTCTCTCAGAGCATTTTTGTGGGTTCTGCAGAGAACCCTGCTGGTTTTTCAGCCAGCTGCCCCTCCCCCTCTCACTCACTCTCTGGTGATACATCCCACAGCTGTAGTCCTGGGAGCTGTGCACCCAGGCAGGTTGCTCTCTTGGGTAGTGTCCACACCTGGTCCTTGTGATTGATACACATTTGACCTGTCACTGGAGAGAAGTGTAGTCACTTCCTAGATGGCAACCCTCTGAGCCTTCGTCTCCAGCTACACTGGCTCTCAAAAGTGTGAGCCAACAGTTTGCTGCGAGCCATCTGCTGCTCAACAGAGAAGAGACTCTCCTGTGGATTCCCTCTGGCTCTGGAGCACCTGGCTTGGAGACAGGAGGAGGTAGGCCCCTACCCCTCCTTCTACCCCTTGGACGGCCATGGTGGTGAGAGTCAGAATTCAGCCTTCTCCGAAAAGTCCAAAAGTATCCTCCTGATAAATTCTTTTCATTTCCAACACTTTTCTTCCATATCCTTAATGTAGATGGGATACCCAACTGATATCATTCTCATAACAGTCCAATTTTTCATGGCATTCTGTTTACAAGTCACTTTCGTATCTGGTGTTGCAGTGTCTCTGTCAAAACCACCAATTAGACACCCTTTTTTTTTTTTTTTTGAGACTAGGTCTTGCTATTTTTGCCCATGGAACCGCAGGCTCTCGTTGCCCGGGGTACCACAGACTCAAGTAATCCCCAGCCTCAGCTTCCCAGGTAGCTGGGATTACAGTCGCGCACCACCACGCCCAGCTATTTTTTTTGGAACTAGGTCTCGCTACGGGCCCCAGGCGGGACTCAAACCGCGATCCGTAGCCCCGGCCGCTTCATAGGCTGAAGCTTACAAGCAAGAGCCACCGTGCCCGGCCCTTAGACACCCTTTTATAGCTCTTGTTATTTATATGAAAGACTTTTCATTTTATTTATACTTTTATCTAGTACCTGTTGTGACCAAATGGTATAGGTTTGAAGGTAAAAACATAACCTTTTTCTTTTTCTTCTTTTCTTTTTTATATTAATTGCATACCCACACATTTTGTATCTTTGTCTACCCTGAGGTTCTCCTACCACCTTGTCACCCATGAACCATCACCTTAATCTCTTGTGCTCATCCCTCCCCTGATTTTTCTCCCTTCCCCCTCTCTTGCTCTATGCTTCTGTTCTGCTTACAGTTTGTTAGTTTTAAGTTTTACTTATCCTTTTGCTTGCTTTCCCTATATACCACATATATATAGGTGAGATCATCCATTATTTCTCTTTTTCTTTCTGGCTTATTTCCACTAGCATGAAAAACATAACCTCTTTTTGAGAAATTTAGTAGTGTAATTTTCCCAAATGCTCTTGATTGGTCAGTTATTTTAATATTAAATCCAGAGAAAATGACACTTAAGGAAAATGTGTTGATTTGCTCTATTTTCAAGGAGTTTTTGTAACATTTGAATGAAGATATGTAAAGGTTAAGTCTGAAAGAATGTTTAGGTAACATTGTTTAATAATAATGAATAATGAAGACAGTGTAAATGTCTAAATCCAGGTTAGGGTATTGGGTAAACTGAACTACAGAAGACTATGTTATTAAATAAAATAGAATATTTGATGACCTGAAAAGATGTTTATTTGCAAGTAAAAAAAAAGAAAAAATAGAAATTAAAAAGCATGCACAGTATAGCCTTGTTTTGGTCAAAATATGTGTATTTACATGTGGGAAAAAAACCATGAAAGAAAAGACCGTAAAGATAGCTACTAGAATGTCAGTGGTGTTATCATGTAAACCTTTTTATTTGTGCATTATGTTTCACTAAAAATTTTTATAAATATGCATGGACCTAATACCTTAGTAAGAATTTTAGTCAATTTTGTGTCCTCGTTCTATGTGTATCTCTAAATTTCTTGAAGTAAGCATGCTTTTCATAATATATAAAAAAGTTGCTTAAAATCATTCCGGATGCTTCCATGGAGTTGTGGTGTTGGCCTGCCAGGCTGCAAGGCAGGGTGGGCTGCGAAATGTCATCGGAAAGGCTCTGACCAACACCCCCAGGGGAGACAACTTGCTCGTCGCCCCCGCCCTTGACTAGAATCTTCTCAGAGTGAGCAGTCCACCCAGAATTTTGGAGCTTGTGGTTGTTTTCTACAACTGTGGGAAAATTAGAAGAAGCTGTTCTGAGCATGTGCAGTAGTTCATGAGTCAATTCCTGAGCATTGATTTTCAGCTGAAGTGAAGCAAAGACTGAGCAAAAGCCAAGGATTTAGCCAATTCTTTTGTCATCGCGCTAGCCGGATTCTCTAGCTCTTGGAAGCCAAAAATAGCACATTCGTTGTGGACTGCCACCAAGATCTGAGGAGCTGGGCGGGAGAGAGTGAGATCTGGTGGGAGAGGGGATCTAGTGTGATCCAGGGCTTTGTGCCCTGACCACACCGTGCTGCCCTGCCTTGAGGCCCTACGAGTTCATTTTTCACAGCCCCAGAAAGGTGGGGTAAGCTTCATGGGTGGTGACAAAGGGAGGTTTAGGCCATGCTGGAGTGCTAGGGAGTTAACAGAGTGGGGAACCCTTTGAGGGGTTTTAAGCTGGAGAGTGACATGTTATTTTTTTGCTTTTTATTAGATGGGTCTGCGTTTAAGGGGAAAAGGCAAAGGCATGAAGGCACAGTAGGCAGGCAGGGAAAGTCGTGGCCTGGAATCCAGTGTGGGAGTGGAGGTGAGCACAGAGGCCCAGGTCAGTCATACTTACACAATGATATTGGCCAGCCTTGGTGACTGTGCAGGATCCAAAGCGGGACAATGCATGTGGGGAGACTTGATGGTGAATTAAGTGGCCCAGGAGGCCTATTTACTGGGCAAATGTAAATCATGGTGTGAGTTTCATTCGGTCTCTGAAAACTATGGGATGACTGTCCTTCGCAGGCACTGGGTGATTAGTTGTTGACTCTGAGGATGAATTTTCGGCTGATGAAGGAGTATAGTTGGGCTGTTCATATAAATGTGTTGCACAGCATAATTGTAACTTAGCTATAAAACCCAACGGGCTATTTTTAAAAACCGGTCTCCTTTTCAGTACAGTGGTTTCTGGATGCTGCCTTAGTGGTCAATGTGGGAGGGTCACTGCGAATTGGGATAGTGATCCCAGTGGGTGGATGACAGGGAAACAGTAAAAAGAGCTTGTCGAAGTGACCACTTTCTTGGCTCCCATTAAGTTTTGTCTCTTTGCAGTCACATTCTGCCAGCAGTATCACCATGAAAATGAAACAGTCTCACTAAAAGTGGCAGTGTATGTGTGGGTAGTGGAATAGAGAAATTGGAGACATTGCTAGGATGCCATTTCAACCATGTATAAGAACACTTGCTCATGTACCTGGAATTTAAAGGAGATTCTTTACCCTTTCGGCCGAGCTGCATGGGAATTAGGGTTTGTAAGGTGAGTAGTTTGGATTCATGTGGCATAGCGCCAGGTGGGACTCTGAGGTCACTGTCACTGGGTGTCTGTGTTGGAGTCAGAATGAGTGAGATTCTCGTATACACTTACCAGGCAACTGTGAAATCAGTAGGAAGGATGACTTTTTCTTTTCTTTTTTCTTTTTTTTTGAGACTAGGTCTTGCCTGTGGAACAGCAGGCTCACGTTTCCCGGGGTACCACAGACTCAAGCAATCCCCAGCCTCAACTTCCCAGGTAGCTGGGATTACAGGCGCACGCCACCACACCCAGCTATTTTTTTGGGATTAGGTCTCCCTATGTGCCCCCGGTGGGACTTGAACTGCGATCCCTGGCCCCAACCGCAGCTTCCTAGGCTGCCACTTTACAGGCATGCGCCACCATGCCCGGCCTAGGATGGCTTTTTCTAAATATACACAGCATAGGCGAGTTCACCCGAAGGAATACAACCTCTTTTAGCCAAGGGCTGGTGGACTACCTTAGAGCAACTGGGGACGAGTAACAAGTTCAGTGTTTCAAAGACTGCTGACTTTCTGCAGGGAGCTACAAGTATCTGTGGGGTTCAATTAAAACACTAATCTGACTATAAACTCTGTTATTTCATAGGAAAGGAAACAAATTGACAAGGTGGCTCATTTTTGAACAAAGCAACTGGCCCATGATGATATTATTTTGATGTATCTGGAATTATAATAGCAAAGCCCAACAATAAATCGAAAAATGAATGCCAGTGAGAATACAACGGAGACCATTTCTGTGAGAATAGGAGTCAGACTCTGCACCATTGTATTCACAGTATCATTAAAATATGAATAAACAGCAGCAACTTTTTATTATACAGTGAAAGAACCTCCTACAGGGCACTGAAAATTGAGTGGTATGTGTTTAATGAATTAAAATCAACAAGAAATGGCTATTTACCAGGATGCAGGAAGGACTCAGAGAATAATGGGGCTTTAGCCAGGGGTATGATGAAAGTGATTTATTATTAGGTAGGTTTTAAGATTAAAAATTTTTAATTACAGGGCGAAAGTTGGGAGGGAAGGAGAGGGAGTGAGGAGAGATGAGACTACAGGGTTTGGTGCTAAATTGTGAAGGTTTCTGTTTTAGTATGTTGAGGTGTTTGAGCTTTATCTTGAGGAAGTCTGTTCTGCGTCTTTAAGTAGGAGACAAAAAAGATCAGTTAGCTTTGACCATGGGACAAATTACCGGAAAGTTGGTGACTTAAGACTCAAGACTATAGCCTTTCATTGTCGATCATGATCCTGTGAGTGGACTGGGCCATTCTTTTGGTATAGGCTAGGTCACCTGAGGCTGGAAGATCTAGAAGGACTTCATATATCAGGAACCTCAGATGGGATGACGAGGCTCACTCTCCGCATGGTCTCATCCTCTAGTAGGTGACCCCTACTGAGTGGTTCCCAGTGGCGAGAAGGCAAGTGTCACTGTGTGAACACAGCTGGAGCCTTTGTGTGTGTCCTTTTTTAAATTGTTCCATCGACTCCAGCAAGTCACGTGGTCACATTCAGACTGAAGGTGTGGGAATGAATTCTGCCGCTTTGTGGGAGGAGCTATAAATATTGTGGCTGTTGTTTTTCTTGATCTGTCACAAATATGCATCTGGACTGGATCATGGGAAGCTCACAAGAAAGAGAAGTAGGTGACAGTTGTGGTAAGCTAAGGAGTGGGAGTAATGGATAAAGACAATAGAGATAGAGAAATGTGGAGCATTCAAGAAATATTTAAAAATGGGATTAACAGACCTTGATCATTAAGGGTGTATGTTTTGGGGGTGGGGAGTACATTCCGAATCACGGATGATATTCATGTGTTCAGCTTGAGCCTCTGAATGAAATTCAATTCTTAATAGTCCTGTAGTTCTTCATTGCTTTATTTGTATGCTCGTAGTTGAATGAGACTAGTCTAAAAGGCTTGATCTCTACTTGATTTTGATGGCTAAAGAGGAGAAAGAGAACTAGAAGTGTAGCTATTACTAGGTAGAGAAGATGCAGGCAACTTTTCACCTCTTCTGACAAACATGATGTTTTCTTGGTGATTAGTGAAAGTTCCCTGGACCCTGCTGTGAACTGAAGGAATGTGTCATTATGTTCACAGTTGGGCCAGTTAAATGTTTATGAGATACTCTCTTTTTGTCCAAGTTCCTGGGCTAAGTCCTTGGGACAGTTTAAAGAGCAATAAGCCCTTGACTTGATTTCATTTCTCTTTGGGAGTGAGCCATATTTCCACATCTAGAAAAAGCTTTATCAAAATTCAGAGCTGTAGGTAAGTGCTAGGTTGCTGGCAGTGACAGTAAGGTCTTCAGGAACCGGGAGCAGGAAGCAGGGCTCAGAAGTCAGGCTCTTTGCATAGGAATCAAGTGGGTAGAATGTACGTTCTGGAAGGCGACTCCAATTTAAGTCAGATTTTTAGAAAAAGTTTGTATTTGGACTGAATGACTTTGACAACTGAGTTATGAAAAAATAGATTTTTTTTTTCTGTGTCCATGCTTTGTTGTTAGCTTTCCTGCTTTTAGCAAAACTCCTGTACAACGGTTTCTTTCATAGTCTTAAAATGGGACTGGGCATGGTGGTGCATGCCTGTAAGCGGCAGCCTAGGAAGTCGCGGCCAGCACCAGGGATAGCGGTTCGAGTCCTGCCAGGAGCACATAGTGAGGCCTAGCTTCCAAAAAAAAAAATACAGCTGGGTGTGGTGGTGCGTGCCTGTAATCCCAGCTACCTGGGAAGCTGAGGCTGGGGATTGCTTGAGTCTGTGGTACCCCGGGCAACGTGAGCCTACGGTTCCACAGGCAAAAATAGCAAGACCTAGTCTCAAGAAAAAAAAAAGGTCTTAAAATGTTTCTCCTTATCATACTTGTTTATTGTAGTGAAGATGTAGTGCCACCTCTCCCTTTTTTGCAAATTTATATAAAATGATATGGAGAACTAAAGCATCTGGGTAATTTAGCTTTCCAAAATTTAGGTTAAAATATGTAGTTAAGATTTTGTATAATATATTCAGATAACTAAGATAACTAAGATAACTGTTACCCCAGTTTGGTGACACTGAAGCAGTTCTGGAAAGTCCTGATTTTCCTGACTCTACCTCCCCACACATCAGGAAATCAAACATTCTCATTTTTGGAGATTCTATGCCCCTTCTTCCACTGCCCCCACAACGTCCAGGCCCTGATCAGTCTCTTCCTTACCCAGGGATTCTTTGACAAGTGCCAGTGCATCCTGGCCTGCCGTTGTTATCACCATTCCCCCCTTATTTGGCTTTTCTAAGTAGTTGTTATAAGGCTAGCTTTGGATCAGCTTCTAGTGTAACCATGGTTTGTCTGATTAAAAAAATTTTTATATATATTTTACTTCATTGTCTGATTTTTCCATTTTTAATCAAATGTATAATAATAAATAATGTAGACGTTTTCCATATTGAGAAGGAGACTGGGATATCTCTTTTAGCTAAAATGTGTTGGTATTTGCATCTGATGATTAGAGAGGGAATCCTTGTTTAACTTCCTAAGGAAAAATGAAGTCTCTATAATATTTAGACCATTCTTGCAACTGCTAATGGTGCTGATAATCAAATAATGATTGCTTTTACTTTACATGTATTTCCTCATTTACTTCTTATAACAGCCCTATAATGTAAACACTGTTTTATACAGAAGATGAAACTGAAGAACAGTACTTAAGATACTGATAGTAAGTGGCCAAACTAGACTGGAGCCTGTGAACGATTGGATTATTGTTCAGAAATACCCCTATTCTCACCCACTGCTCTAGAGGCTGCACATAATTGTTATAAGGCTAGCATTGGGTCAGCTTCTAGTGTAACCATGATTTGTCTGAATTTTAAAAAAAATTTATATATATTTTACACCATTGTCTGATTTTTCCATTTTTAATCAAGTGTATAATAATAATAAATAATGTAGACATTTTTCATATTGAAGAGGAGACTGGGATATCTCTTTTAGCACATAATTGCCCATCCCACTGATGTGAGGCTTGGCTGTCTGATTTGCTTTTGGTCTCATGGTGGATGGAATATACCTCACCACTCATTGCCTTTGAGCTTGACCATGGACTTGTATTGGCCAGTGCAATATTAGCAGAACTTACGCAAGCAGAAATGTGAAATTGACTTGAGTGATTGGGCTTGTCCTCTTGCATTTCTACCATTAGCACAAGATGAACATACCCCAGTTAACCCACTGGTTCACAGAAGATGAGAGACATACATGTTGAGCAGACAGACCCAATCTAGAATTTGAAGCCAAGCCCATCTGGGCCCAGCTTGGCTCAGCAAGGCCTCCCCAGCTGACCCACAGATAGGTGAGTAAAAATAAGGACTCCTGTTTATTATTCAGCACAAGCTATCTGATGATGAGCTTAAGCCGTCCACATCTAAAGAACCTGCCTATTAGTCATTATCAATGCATCAACTTTAGAATTATTCCTAAATTGACATTTCTAAAACAACTCCATCAAGAAGTGCCTGTCGTCTCAAATGATTCGCTTTGTGACAGTATGTGATAGGTATTATTAGAGAGGTATTCTTCTTGGGAAGTTATAATAGGTGAATTATAGGTCTTCATATATCTTTTACATCTTTTAAAAATTAAGAATACAGATACTAAGTTTCCTTTAGTGTTCACACAGCTTCTATGTACATTTCTTGGTACTCAGTTCCTAGATGTAATCCACTTAGAAGTTAGGAAACATGTCTGCCACTCTGAAACAATATCTGAGATGGATAAGTGAACACATTTTGAATGACACAAATGGTTCCTATCCACAGAAAAGCAATGACAGGGGAGGAAATGGAAAACTGGATACTTACAACAAAAATAACTAACAATGTGAAGAGGTTAGTTCTGCACCGATGGGCCAGAGATGTAAAATTTAGATAGAGATGTGGACGATAGCTACCTGAGCAATGACAGACTTTGCTTTGCACCTTTTAAGATGTTGATCTTATGCATTTAAAGCAGGGCTGAGAAAAGTGGAAAGCAGGTCAAGGTCTTGGTTGGAGCTCGCCTATGTTCGATCTCTAAAGCTTTAGGGCATAAAATAGCGTGGGAGATTATATAGTTTAGCAGCACAGAGTGATTGTTGAGCCTCCTCCTGTGTACCATCCATTTGTTTTATCTGATATTTTCTCAAATATGTGTTTGTGTGTGTGTGTGTGTGTGTGTGTGTATAGAGAGTTTGGGGTTTGTGGGTATATGGGTTTAACTAATGTTTGGTCGCTCAAAAATTAATATATTAACACATTTCTTTATTGAGAAAGTTCTCTTAGCCTTTATTGTACTCAGGGCATTATGAATCTTCCAAACAGAGATGAAACGTGTGACATTTCCTGGCAAATAGTTCAAGGAGTAACACCGAGGGCAAAAGGGATCCAGGGCCTGTTGGGGAATTTTGTTTTTCTGTGCTTCTCAGATGAAATCTTGCTACTTAAGATGAAATCTTGCTACTCCGTGAAGTGAGTCGGGAAGAAGCTTTACTGGCTGGATTCTCCTTGATTCAGGGTGAGTGCCAGTCTCTGTAAACTCATGGGGTCATGAGTGAAATGCGAGTTCTGGCTCCTGACTGTTGAAACAGATTATAACTTTCCCACTTCCTAATGGTGTAAACTTGGGTGTCTGTGCCTCGATAATAACAGTAGTTAATGTACCTAATCTCATAGTTTGCTGCAAGGATTTAACCAGATCATAACTGAGATGCAAATAGTATGATAGATTCTCAATAAATATTACCTAAAATTAGTATTTGGTACCTGATAAAGGACATGTATTTATAACAGATAAAGAATCTTGTAACTCAGTAATAAAAAGACACAATCCAATTGCCCAAGTTAAAAAAAGGAAAAAGAATCTGAGTATCCAAAGAAGGTATACAAATAGCTACTAAGCACATGACAAGATCCTTAACATCATTAATCATCAGAGAAATGCAAATCAAAACCACAGTGAGATACCACTTCATTCCCACTAGCGTGGAAATAATCAAAAAGACAAGTAGTAGCTGCTGCAGATGATGGGGAGGCACTGGAACCCTCATGCATTGCTGGTGGAAATCTAAAATGGTGCAGCTGCTGTGGAAAACAGCCTGGCAGTTTCTAAAATGGTTAAAGATACACTTAGCATGTGAGCTATCAATTCCACACCTAGGCACATACCCAAAAGAAAAACAAAACCACACAAAAAGCTTGTACATGTGATGTCATAAAAGCTTTATTCATGGTAGCCAAAAAATGGAAACAAGTTCATATGTACATCAACAGATAAATGGGTAAATACAGTATACCCATGGAACGGAATATCACTCAGTCAGAGAAAGAAATGTGGTATGAGACATACTTCAACATAAATGAACCTTGAAAACACCCCCAAAGAAAGAAGCCTACCATGAACAGCATACATTGTATGATGCACTGTATCAACTAGCCAAGGTAGACAGCCTGGTTTGCAGTGTCCCAGGAACACAGGACCTCCCCCAGGAAAAGGACATTGCCCAAGAAAAGAAAAGGAAGAGAGCAACGGGCAAAGTATCCACCGACAACTGGCAGTGAGAGAGGAGTTGGAGTGACTGGAGGTGGGGGGGGCAGGGGAATAAAGAAGGGAGGACCATGCCTAAGGGGAGCAATAACTTTAATAACTGGACAAATATGACCGATGCATGAAAATAATAAAATTTAATAAAAAAAAACTATAGTGACAGAAAAAGATCAGTATCTCCTTAGGATTGATGGGGAGAAGGTAGAAATGGAGGGAATTGACTGCTAGTGAATTTTGATGTGGAGCAAGAAAAATGCTCTCAAGTTAAGTTGTGGTAATAATTGCATTAACCTGTAACTGTGAGACCCAAGGAATTCTACACACTTTGAATGGGCGAATTGTATAGTATGTGAATCATATCTCAGTAAAGCTCTTAAAATTATAATAATCATTATATTATCATACAGTTAGTAGAAATGTCTAGTATCTATGGGATCACTCCCGTACACTTCACTGTGCTCTGGAACGAAAACTTCCCAGGGAGGTCTGAAGATGAGTTGGAATGATGGAGAAATTGCTCCCTTTCTCTTTGTCTTTTTTTTTTTTTTTTGAAACTAGGTCTCGTTATGTTGCCTGGGGTAGTCCCAATCCCATGGACTCACGCAATCCCCAACTTCAGCCTCCCAGGTAGCTGGGATTACAGGTACGTGCCACTGTTCCCAGCTGCTTTTTCGAGACCAAGTCGCGCTATGTTGCCCAGGGTAGTTCAAATCCAAGAAATCAAGCGATCCCCGGCCTCTTGCCTCCCGGTGCTTGGATTACAGGCACATGCCACCACACCTGGCTGCTCCCCTCTCTTTCAATGTGTTTGAGCTCTGTACTAAGTCCTGTTTCTGGAGTAAGTGAAATTCAGAGCTCCCTGAAGGGATGGTGACCAGGTGTCTTTGCGTCCTGCTTTTGGGGCGATTTATTGTCTTCATCAAGTGGCTGTGAAATGACAGCTTTGTTTCCTGTTTTTAAATGGAGAGCTTGAAGTGTAAGGGTTATTAAGTAGTGAATAAAAAATAAGAACTGAGAAGACTTTGGACTGTGGAGAAGTCACACTTATCAGCTTTCCTTGGAGTTTTCAAATCTTGAAGCAAGAAACATAATGAGTACAGGGTAAACATTGTGTCTCTTAAGTATCTGTATCAGAGAAGTCTCTGTTGAGTTATGTTCAGTGTTGGTCATTGAGGTATGTCCTCATTATATTAATGAACAAATGGAAGGCTTCTCTTTTTCATTCCAGTGACTTTTGCAGAAATGTCTGAAAACTCAAGAGATAAGAATGTCTTTTAGCCTTGAGAAGGATATTTGAGCGGCCATAAATCTATCTTCAGAGGAATCTTGTTATGTAAGGGGAAATAATGAAAATGGCACGCCTATGTTTTTTTCTTTCTCTTTAGAGCCTTTTCCTTGTCCTGCAAGGTAGCTGCCTAGAAACACCACTTTACCTGCTTACCTAGTTCTGGTCTTGGGTAATTCTCTCAGAACTTGGAAAATTTCTTGGTTTTATTCACCCATTCGATACCTGTTCTTTTTCCCAGCCTAAGAGCTCAGCTTTGTGATTGGTTAAATAACCCAGTGAATGAACTTACTCTTTGGTATAAGTGGCTGATTTGGTATAATATATGAACATTCAAGATAGTTTTTAAAAATCTATTAACTGTGTCATTTTTAAAATGGAATTTAAAAAACATGAACAGAAGTAGAGACATGTGTAAGGAACTCATCTTCTATAATTATCAACACATAGTCATTCTTGTTTAATATAGAGTTCCACCTTGTCCTCCTCCTGCAGATTATTTTGAAGAAAATTCTCAACTATATGTAATTTCAGACCGGGCATGGTGGTGCATGTCTGTAAGCGGCAGCCTAAGATGCCGCGCCTGGGGCCAGGGATCCCGCCGTGGGCATGTAGCAAGACCTAGTTCCAAAAAAATATAGCTGGGCGTGGTGGCATGCGTCTGTAATCCCAGTTACCTGGAAGCTGAGGCTGGGGATAGCTTGAGTCTGTGGTACCCCAGGCAACGTGAGCCTGTGGTTCCACAGGCAAAAATAGTGAGACCTAGTCTCAAAAAACAAAACAAAACAAAAAAACAATATGTAATTTCATATATAAAATTTCAGCTTGTATTTGTAAAAGATAAGGACTTACAAACACGTAACCATTGTATCATTAGCATACTTAAAATTAGTAACAATTTCTTAATATCATCAAGCCTCTAGTCATTCGTATTTATCTGCTTGTCTTATAACTTCAAAAAATGACTTTTGTGCTTTGTTTGCATTCAGATCCCATTAAGATTCCTACATTTTATTTGCTTGATATGTCTCGTCTGTTTTAATCTGCTGGTTTTCCTTCTCTCTCTCCCCATTTCTCCCTAAGACCCCCTCCCCATTTGTTGAAGGAATTGGTTATTATTCCTGTTATTCATCTAGTTTTGCTGATTGATCCCTTGTTCAAATGTTCAAAAAGCACTCAATGTGCTCTTCTGTCCTCTGAATTTCTTGCAAATTGATAGGCTTAGAGCTATTATTAGGTTTATATTTGATTTTTGGGGGCATGACAACATCATAGGTGATTTTTTTCTTGTTTTCACCAGGAGCTACTTAATGTCTACTTTCTGTTTGTGATGTAGCATCTGCTGATAATCATTGTCTAGATCTATTATTTTGTGAGGGGGGTAGGGTGGCAACATAGTGATATTCTAATTTTCTTCTTTATTTGCTAGTTGGAATCATTTAGTAAAGAGATATTTCCCCTCATAAACTGTTTATCCTGAGGTACAGAACATAAAAAAAGACAGTATAAATGCTTGATTCTTTTTATTTACCAGTTTTTAAAATAATCTGGATTATTACCAAATGTCCTTCAGTATAGACTAGTGATGGTTTTGTATTTTAATATTTTAACCTCGTGGATGTAAATATAGTCAAAATTCACTGCAGTTATTACTCTTATTGGTATTCAGATTTCCTCATCTTTGATCAGTGGGAATTCCTTCTAATTGCTTCTGGGATCCTTTGCAAATAACCTTAGCACTACTTGATAGCTTTTCTGCTTTCTGAGACAAGATGTTTGAGGCTTGTTTTTATATTTACCATTCCAGATCTGGCAGCAAGAAGCTCTGGTTCCTTTCATTGGATAGTTAGAGACTATAATATGGATGCTGGATGCTTAGGTGAATTGTTTCTAGATTCTTTTCCAGTGATCAAAGAAGTGCATGTTCTTTTTTTTCCTTAGGGGAAAACACAAGTTCATACTGAACTTTTAAATTCAAATCTGGTATTATGTGATTTTTACCTAACCTCACTGAATATACGTTTATGTCTCCTTTCAGCCATCTCTCAAATCTTAGTTACCAGTGACACTAATATCACTCATTTGTTATATCTTACAATATATGCACATAACTTCTAAAATAATACCACCAATAAGATCTAGTCACTGAAAACAGTTTAAGACTATATGATAGTTTATGAACTTTGATTTTATAACCCTATAGATCTACAGCCAAATTGTTATATTTTGCAATCATTTGTGGCTTATCTCCAAGTAGAACGTAGCTTCATTTTCTCATAACTCTTACATTTCGTTTTTAGGGATTGATTTTTAAAATTTAATTTAATTTTATAATTATGTTAAATACTAAGCCAAACCTACATGACAGGGTATAAGGAAGGTTAGCTTTCTTCTATTACTTGTCAAATGTCACTGATACCCAATTAAAGAAGTCAGACTTGTATTGACATAAAGGCTACACTCCTCCCTATGTCCTCCCTATCCTGGTAGATTTAAACAAAAAATACTGGTTTTTAATTTTTGTGGTTTAGCATACAATATTTTATATAAATAAATATGTATATGTATCTCTACTATTTATGAGATAAGTAGTAGTATACTAACACACTTTATTATTTTTATTTATTTATTTATTTTATTTCCCATCATTATCTATCCTGGGGTTCTCCTACCACCTTATCACCCCTGAACCATCTTCTTAATCTTTTGTGCCCATCCCAATTTCCCCCTCCCTTCTCATGCTCTATGCTTCAATGCTGCTGATAGTTTTAAATTTTTTCTTGTCTGTCTCTTTGTTTTCCCTAGATCCCTTGTATAAATGGGATCATCCCATATTTCTCTTTTTCTTTCTGGCTTATTTCCGCTCACATGATTCCTTCTAACTTCATCCATATTGCCGAGAATGACATAAGTTTGTTATTTTTGATTGATGAATAATATTCCATCTTGTACGTATACCACAACTTACTGTGTTATTCATCTATTTTGGGGCATTTGGGTTGCGTCCATATCTTGGCTATTGTAAATAGTGCTGCAATAAACATCCGGTACAGGTATCTTTTTGGATTAGATTTTTGTAACCTTTGGGCAGATTCCTAGACATGGGATTGCTGGATCAAATGGTAGTTCCATTTTCAGTAGTTTAAAGGTCCTCCACACAGCTTTCCATACTGGCTGGACCAGTTTGCATTTCCACCAGCAATAGATACACTTTATTCTAACATGCTATTTTCACTTCCTATAGTCTGGAGATTACTCCATATTTAGAATATTTAAAGGTTACCTCTTTCTTTTATAGCTGGCCAGCACCTAATTGGGTGGAGGTACCATAGTTTATATTTTCAACCCCTGATTAGTGGATATTTGGCCTGGTTCTGGACTTGATTTCACAGATAGTGATGTAATAAATAGCCTGTGCACATGCCATTTTATTTTATCTTGTGATCAAACTGGGATTATTGGATCAAAGATAAAATGTGTATGTAATTCTGTTAGTGATAGCCAGATCCCCATCCATAAGGGTTGTATGATCTTGTATTCGCACAAGAAAGGTTTTTCTCTGTTTTCAGTGTCATGGATGCTGTGTTGTACCACCCACATTTTTTTTCTGGACTGTTTTCCCAAGTGCTGTGAGCTATACCTGAGACTTGGCATCAGCTGAAGGGAACGGTCTCCTTGGTCATGTTTCTTCACTACCACAGGCAGCCTGCATGTGTCCAGTGACTAATGTTAGGTATAATTGCTCCCTCTCAATATAACCCTGAAAAGTCACCCCAACTTCAGGGATCCCTGTAGACTGAGTCTTTGTAGAGATGGTAGTGCAACCCAGTTTCTTCCCCTGCCAAATTCTGCTTTATTTCCTTTCACAGATGTTGATTCTGAGCCCTCAATTCTAATAAACTTGCTGCCTTCAGATCTTTATATCAGAATCTCCTTTCCTGGAAATACCACCTACAACACCCAGTTTATAAGGGAATTGATTCATATTTTTTCTGTGGTTTCACTTTTAACATTTTACTGTCTCAACTGTTTTGAACTTACCCTGATATACAGCATAAAGATAGATCCAATTTTAGCCTTTTGCATATAGTTACTCAGTTATCCCAATATCCAGTAACCAAAAAGTTAATTAGCTCTACACTAATTGAGATGTTGCTTTCATTGTACACTAAATTTCCAGAAATAGTGGGGTAAACTTCTGGATTTTCTGCTTGGTCTCATTGATTGTTCTGTCTTTTCTTATATCATAAGCAAAGCTCTTAAGTTGTAGAAGCAATATAGTATGTTTTAATACCTGGCCAGCTGATAAGTTCTTTTTACTTATTGTCCATTTTATCTAGAGTTTTTCTGGATTGTTTGTTTATCCAAAGGAATTTTATAATCAATATGTGAAGTTTTAGAAACAATTCTGATGATATTTTTAATGGCAATTAATTAAATTCATAATTTTTAAATTGACATCTTTATCATGTTAATTCTTCTGAACTAATTATATGATATTGTCTCATTTCTTGAAAAAATTTCTTGCCCATTATATTTTTTCTTACTGGTTTTTATTTGTGTATGTAAAGATTATTACTTTTTATGTTAACTTTATAACTTTCTACTTTATTAAATTGTCTCATTTATTTGTTGTAGTTTTCCATGGATTCTCTGATTATATTATCATAGCATCTTATACAAATAAAAGATAGCTTTACCTCTTTCTTTCAAAAATTTTCTGTCTCAAATTGATTTCTTTTTATATCTTTGGATTGGCTTAATTTCTACAATACAATATTAAATAGTGAGGGGAATGATGGGCTTTCCTGTCTTATGCCCAATCTTCATGATTTTAGCAGGAAAGTGCTATTGTGTTTCTGTTAAATTACATACTAATATATATATATATATATATATATATATATATATATATATAAAATTTTTTTTGAGACTAGGTCTTTCTATTTTTGCCTGTGGAACTGCAGGCTCACACTGCCCAGGGTACCACAGACTCAAGCAATCCCCAGCCTCAGCTTCCCATATAGCTGGGATTACAGGCATGTGCCACCACGCCCAGCTATAATTTTTTGGAACTAGGTCTCGGTACGTGCCCCCGGCGGGACTCAAACTGTGATCCTTGACCACGGCCGTGGCTTCCTAGGCTGCCATTTAAAGGCATGCGCCACCATGCCCATCCCACAGTCATTTTTATATTGAACTATATGCATTTTTATATGTCAAGAAAGTAGTCATCAATTTCATTTTTCTGTTTTTCTTTACACATGAAAGAATATTCAATCTTGTCAGATGCCATTTTCAACAGTAATACAAATGATTGTATGTTTTTTTCTGACTTACTTTATAAATATTTTAAAATTTGTACCACCCTTGCATACCTAGTGAAAAACTAATCTGGTTGTAATATATTACTTTTTATTGTACCGATTGCTTCTACTTACTAATAGCTAATTTATCATTTTTGCATTGAAATTTATAGTAACCATGGTTGGTAGTTTTTTTAAATACAGTCTTTTTCAAGCCCTAAAAAACTTGCAGCTTTCCTTTCTTTTTTTGAAATAGTTTAAACAGTTTTGAGATGATTTTATTTTAAAAGTTTTGATAGAGTTATTCTGAGAAGCCTAGTACTTTTTTTGTGGGAGAGTTTTTGTTTGACAATTTCCTTGTTCCTCATATGTTAACTCATCTATTTAGATAGCTTATGCTTTCCTAGGAAGTCATCAATTTCAAATTTATTTGTTGAGAATTGTGCGTAATAATCTATGTGTTTTAAAGTTTTATTTTATTTGGTGATTAGTTTCCCTTTGTCATTTGAAATTTTGATATTTGTACATTGTTGTCCTTTTCTAACTTTTTGAATTTGTGTTTTGATTCATTTATTCTTCCTTTTATTCCTATAGATCTCTATGACATCAGTTTTCATTTTATAAAGGCTTTAGCTATATGCTACACAGTTTCATATATTGTATATTTTCCTTAAAATTTCTGTCAGAAAAAGTTTCAAAATTTCATTTTCCAACTTCCTTATTTTTGAATTTTCTAATTCTGATTAAAGTTTTTTTTTTTTCCATAGCTTCTATTGTTTTATAAAAACATTTAGCTGCCGGGCACAGTGGCTCGTGCCTGTAAGCTTCTGCCTATGAAGCGGCTGGGGCTAGGGATCGCGGTTCAAGTCCTGCCTGGGGCTCGTAGCGAGACCTAGTTCCAAAGAAAATAGCTTGGGCATGGTGGCGCGCGCCTGTAATCCCAGCTACCTGGGAAGCTGAGGCTGGGGATTGCTTGAGTCTGTGGTACTCCGGGCAATGAGAGCCTGTGGTTCCACGGGCAAAAATAGCAAGACCTAGTCTCAAAAAAAAAAAAAAAAAAAAAAAAAAAAA
>PVHY01002939.1:0-33484 GCA_004024945.1 Uropsilus gracilis | reverse complement strand
AGCAGGATTCGAACCACAACCCCTGGCCCCGGCCGTGGCTTCCTAGGCTGCCGCTTACAGACATGTGCCACCATGCCTGGTCTACTCAGGTTATACTTTTAAAATCCGTTTTGTAGGCATGACTTTATAGCTTGTCTTCTTTATAGGAATGTTGTTCTCTTCTGTTTGTGACAATAATTCTGTACACAGTCATTTGTGATGAGTTTTCCTGTAGCTTTAAAAGGAAATGGTAGACTAGGTACCGTTTCTAACCTTACAGATTTCCAGATTCTCTTTTGAGGCATGTTGACAATGATAAAGCATAGGCCCCCCACTCTGGTTGTGCTCTTCCTCTTCTGTTCGCCTCCTTCACATTGATGACCTCATCATGGAAGATGTATATATTGTCCCAGTTGTACTCATTTGGATTTTCGCTCAGCATTTTTCCCCCATTGTGATGTTTTATCTTGGGAGGGAGGCTTGATTTGTTAGAACTGAAGTGTATAGGGCTGCAGTTGCAATCATAAGTTCATCACAACACCCTTGATGAAAGCACTCGTTCGGTTCGCAAACCAAGTCAAGCAGAATCTCTTCCTGGTTTTGTCCATCAACCCCAGTCTGATCTACAGTGAAGACTTGCCAGTTTGGGGATTCTCTCTGACGGACATCATAAGCCCACTTGCCTTCCTTGTGCATCCCCCTACACAAATGTTTCATCCACATGGATTACAGAGCTGTTGGAGTTTTACAACTTCCTCCTACCGGTTCCTCTACCATCTGTGTTGGCTCCAAAACCTGCCAAAAGGTCTATCTAAAACGCAGTCTGTTTTATGGTAGTTCCTAGTATATAGGCTAAAGACCATACTCTACCATACAACTTCTTCGGTCTCCTGAATTTACCTGCTTCCCCTGCTTCTCCCTTGCCACTCTCTGTCACGTGTCACTGTGGCATGGATAGTGAGCTTCTGGGCTTTGCTTGTGCAGTGGCTTCTGATCAGAATATCTTTCCAACTTCTTTGACTAACTCTTCAGATCAGCCAATAGCGTCCTTCCTGAACCAAGAGGAAACTTCCTAGGACCACCCCGCTTCTCAACCTGAGCTAGTCTGTCTTTCATGTTCCCATAATTCATCAGGCACCTATCTACCATTATACTGATCACAGCCTAATTAAGTATTTAAAGAGCCCTCATTCCCTCATTACCTAGCCTAGCTCATGACTTGCCTGTCAGTTTGTCTTACTCACTTTTGTTTCCCTAGTACGTTGCTAAGAACGATTCCCCATAAATGGTTGTAGAATAGATGAATGAATGAATGATTAACTGGATAATAAATGAATTATTAGCTGGATATTTTAGGTAAAGCATGAGAGAAACACATAAAAAGGATGAATTGTCAACATATCTCTGGTTACAGTAGGTGGAAGCGTATCTGTCCTGCCTACATGTAAGATCAACCCTCCTCTGAAACATTGCCTCTCTGGAAAGATTATGGCAGCGCCAAACTAATTTTCTCCAAATTCTCAGTATGGTCAGAGCAAGACCATGTGGCCCTCTTCTACATTTACAGGCAGGTGTGTACCTGGTGTGAGGTTGTCTTTTATTGACTGGTACTTAGGTGAATACACTGTGTAGAATAAACTGATTGAAAGCATCATGAGAACAATGTCCCCAGGAAGCCTGTGTGTCTCATCACAAATGACTGAAACCAGACACTGGTCTAAAACTGCCCAAATCAAATACTTCCCAATAACATGTACCACTGGTTTGGAGGGTTACGTTTATGTTTGTGGAGGTAATACATAAATGCTAGTCATCCTTTTGCCTTGAACGTGGGCTTAGTTTGCACAACTCTCTGTTCCTATATCCTTTTAATTTTTTCAGCAGTTTCTTTTTAACCTCAGCCTTGTTAGACTTTGGGGCTAAAGGTAACTCTAGTTGGTGATATAGTTAGGAACTCTGGCTCCATAGATATGACCAAGATTCAACCTTTATAATACAGGTTCTTCTGGATCTCTGCTTAATGGAGACCATTGCCATATTGTACAACTTCAGATTGTGTGAATGGCGGTTCTGGAATTTTGCAGCATACAATTTGTGCAGCCTAGCACGACAGCTCTGAGTAGGAAGCAGTTCTCATTCCCCTTGTTCTTTGCAAAGAATCTCTACTGAAGTGTTTTTACGTAAAAGAAATAAAAACAAAAAAGAACCCAGGCAAATTTCTGTCGTGGTATATCTGAGAAAATTCACAATCCTATGAGAGGCTATCTGTTAACTTTTGGAGGTCAGACACTGTTTTCTGGATAACTTTGGATGTCCCTGGATATGCTGGATGAAATTGACCTGGAATCACACAATCGAATGGAAAAGAATCAGGAGAGTGATGCGCACATGAGATTAGGATGATGGTGGTGGGAGAACTTCATGGTATACAACAATGTAAAGAAAATATATATGTAGACAATTAAAAAATAATTTTGAAAAGTTATTCTTTTTTTTTTTAATAGAGAAATTGACCGGGAATCAGAATTAAACAATTTTACTTCTATGCCTTTCTGTTACAAACTAGAATTCAGATCTATTTGTACTTCCCTTATTGTAATTTGTCTTTTATAGGAAATCATGAATGTCAAAATTATTTGTAGAGAACTGTACAAGTCTATGAACTTTAAAATTTTATTTGATGACTAAATGAACAGACATTTTAGCATGAAGCTTTGTCTTTTGGGAACCCCTGCATGTTGTTGGTGGGTCTGTAGACTGGTTCAGCACCTATGGAAAACAGATTTCTTAAAATATTAAAAGTGGATCGGCCGGGCACGGTGGCTCGTGCTTGTAAGCTTCAGCCTATGAAGCAGCTGGGGCTAGGGATCACGGTTCGAGTCCCGCCTGGGGCCCGTAGCGAGACCTAGTTCCAAAAAAATAGCTGGGCGTGGTGGCACGTGCCTGTAATCTCAGCTACCTGGGAAGCTGAGGCTGGGGATTGCTTGAGTCTGTGGTACCCCGGGCAACGAGAGCCTGCGGTTCCATGGGCAAAAAAATAACAAGACCTAGTCTCAAAAAAAAAAATATTAAAAGTGGATCTACCATATGATCCAGAAATTCCACTCCTAAGCATCTACCTGAAGAATACAGAAATTCTGATTTGAAGGGATATATGTATTCCTATGTTCATTGCAGCTCTGTTTATAATAACCAAGCATTGGAAACAACCGAAGTGCTCAGATATGGAGGAGTGGAGTAGGAATATGTGGTACATGTACACAAGGTCTACTCCACAGCTGTAAAAAAAAATGAACTCTTGCCATTTGTGACAAGATGGATGGTCCAGGAGGGGATTATGGTAAGCAAAATAAGTCAGATGGAGAAAGACAAATACCAGATGGTGTCACTTTTATGTGGAGTCTGGAGAAACCAAACAAAGGGTCAGAGAGAGTCAAGCCAGTAACAAACCTGAGAAATTATACTGTAGAATTGAGGGGGAGGTGAGAGACCAGGGAGGGAGTCCAGAGGACTATAGTGAAGGACTGTGGGTGTCTGGGTGGTGGGTGTGGGGTGATAATAACACCTGAAAGCGGGGAGATCCTGGTCCTCCAAATCACGCACAGTATTGTAAATCAGCTTTACCTCAATAAAACATTTATTTTTCACCTTTTGAGGTAAAATTCAAATGCCTTAATGATAGCGGAGAAAATGGATTGAATTTCAGATTATTTGTGTGAAGTGTGGAAATTGTCATTTTACTTATTTGGATCCATAGTTTTGGTTCTGTCCACTATGATGTCAAAGTAGATTCAGCTAGGGACAGAAATGCAAAGAACAAGTGTACGTCTCATTCTAGGTATCTGAGTTCCTAGTGGCAGTGCAGGGGTTCAGGCTGGATTTTAGCTGTGCTGACCTCAAGGTGTGCTCGTCCAGTGATGGACAGTGTATTTGGCTGGGCGCTGCGCCGTTTGCAACAGTAATAAAAACATCACCTGGAAGTGATATGGTCCACAGAAACTTCCCACAACCGAGTAGAACTTAATTTTAATGCCCTGCTAAGGTTAGTTGGGGTTTTTAGGTTTTGTTGTTGATTTTTTCCCAGTGATCCAGGCATTTTAATGTATATTCAAGAGGACCCTAAATCTTCACGTTTAAACCCACCTGTTTGTATTCCCTTTGCATTTAGGTGTTAAGCTTTGGAATATGGGAACTTTATCTTCTTTCTTAGTTGTATGAGAGAACTATGACATAAATGTTAAATGTGCAAGACAGATTAGATTCTCAGAAAAGTCATCCAGGCCATTCGAGATCTTTAAAGAGGTGTCTTTGTTTGCCTTGCAAGAAGAAAATAAAAATGCTCTGTGGTGAAATTGCTGGGACCTGAAGTGCTGTGCCTGAGGGCCAGAGCAGTAGCAAATATGCTGACAAGCTTGGACAGAAAAAAAACAAAACAAACAAACCACCAACACGTTGAAATGTCTATGTAATGCTGCTTCAGGGAAACGCTATTTTTAAAGAAATGAAACATTATTTAAGGTTTATGGATGCAATCCAGGCCTTTGAAGATGGGAAGAAGATCTTAATTAGAAAGAAACGGCAAGATTGAATGCTTTTATGGAGAACCTAACATTAAGAGGTATGTTTATCATAGATGCAGATGATGTATATTGTGTACTGACTGTGCACACTGACTTCTTTGGCAAAACCAAAGCCTTTAAAGTTACTCGAGTGCATC
Source organism: Uropsilus gracilis (assembly GCA_004024945.1). NCBI lineage: Eukaryota > Metazoa > Chordata > Mammalia > Eulipotyphla > Talpidae > Uropsilus > Uropsilus gracilis. Next base: position 28,788 of record PVHY01002939.1, on the reverse strand, counting down.
TGTCCACAGGTTTGTTCAGCATCTAATGAGCAGGCATTAATCACGTAAAACTTGGAGCCAGTTCATAATGGACAATGAAGATGATTTAAGGCTTGGAACACGCCACAAGGAAAGGTTAAAACAATCCACATTATTATCTTGGCAAAAAGGAGATGAGGAGTGAGGATTTCTAGTCAATGCAAGGTTTTCTTGTTTGGATGACATGCTTAATAAGAAACAATCTCCCAGGAATTCTAAAATCTCTCTCTCTGTCTTTTTAATTTTTTAAAAGTTTATTTATATATAAATTTCACATCTTTGTAATCTCAGGGTAAAATCTCTCTTTTGTTGGTCTTACTATAAAATTGTTTTCATAGACAAATTAGGAAGCAGAATGGGGCCTAAAACTTCTTTACCCAAAGGTGCTTCATAAAACTGAGATGGAGAGAATGTGCAAGATGTGTGGCCCTAAGGCTTCCTTAGAACATATAACATCCTGGGGTTTGCAGCGTTTCTCAATTGAAATGAACTCCTGGCTTGTATACTTATTTATCTAATACCTATCTTCCTAGCTAACTTTAAACTTCATGAAGGCGGCATTATGTATATTATTTCATTACTGCATTCTCAGCGCCTGGCATATTACAGGTGTTTCATATACATTTTGTACAAAAATGAGGGATAAATATGCATATACTATTTCAAACAAAGGTGGGCTCATGCCATAAATGCTGTTTCAAAACTTCCTTACTTCTAACAAATTATCCTGATAATCTTTTCATGTCATTAATATTCTGCACTGTCATCTGAATAGCAGCAAGTTATCCTGCCATATGTGTGTGGCCTCAGGTAGCTAACCATTCCTCTCTTTGGGGACATTAAGATTTTTTTTCAGCTTCCAACAGTACAGCAGTAGTCAGTTGTGACTAAACCCTTCTTCACGGGAATTCTGAAACAGACTATTGCAAGACATGCCGAAGTGTTGTTCACTGAAGGTCTTGAAAACACGGGAAGAAACGATTTAGCCCATTTTGCTGTGGTCTTCCATGGGTTTCATGACGCCAGGGTCAAATTGGGCTTAAGTTCTTACATGTGTGTATGCGATTGCCTTAGTCCATTCTGGCTGTTGTAACAGAAGTATAGTGGACTGATTGGCTTAAACAGTAAACATGTATTTCTCACAGTTTTGGAGCCTTCAAAGTCTAAAATCGGGGCGATGTCAGTGTCTGGTGAGAGCCTGCTTCTGACTCATGGATGGGATCTTCTTCCTATGTCTGCGCATGGCAGAAGAGATAAGAGAGTTTCTTTGGGGTTCCTGTATAAGGGGAATAATTTTACTTATGAGGGCTCCGCCCTTATGACCTAATCACCCTAAAGGTTCCATCTTCACAATACCATCGCGTTGGAGGTTCGGTTTCAACATAGGAATCTGGGGGGCATACACACATTTAGTCCATTGCAATGACTATTTAAAGTACTCACCCACTCATATTACTGGAATGGTAATTTCATAACAATTATAGAGAGAAGTAAATCCTTTTGAGATAGGAAAGAAAGTAATAGATTTTAAAAGAGAAATCAGAGTATCCCTCTGCACTTGTCATCTCAGATTTATAAGCAAATTGAACCATGATGCATAGGAAGGTATCAACTCTTTCCTCTGACTTAGGAGTGCGCTTGTTTTACATGAAAATCTAAAGTCAAGATTAAATTTTTCTTAAAGATGAAAGTAACAGTTTTTAGAGGTATTACTCCTCATGAGGTGCTGACTTATTTAATTTGAAGGAAATGAATCATTTCTAAGGAGTGATTCATAATGCAAATGTCTGCATATGGAATTCTATCTTTCCAGTGACTTTCGTGATCAATTTGGAGATGTGTTCTGAAAAACAAATGCATTCAAATGTGGCTCTTAGAATCTAGAAACCAGATGCTGTTTTCTTGAATTCTCATACTCTTTATATAAGTCAGGTTGTCCTAATTTTTTCCACCATTGTGATTGTGACTAGTTTTGCCATAGTGATTTTTGCACAAAACAAAAAGCCCTGACACTGAGCCCTTCCCTTTTGAGGATATTGCTTCTACTGTTATTTATTGATTTTTGCCTCCAGTGAAATCTGGGTTCTTGGCTGCTCCCTGGTGGTGGTGCTAACTGTTCCCTTTCTTTGCTCTCTTGTTTTATCTGTTCTAGGCACTAAAGGTTTCTCAAATGACTGTGTTTCTCAGCCCATAAATTTAACAAATTTCGTATATCCCCAATTTGATGATTCCCTTTGGGACCAAGAGTGAGGGGGCCATGGACAATACTTCTTTCCTCATTTGTTGGCAGTCACAGATATTGCTGCAAGAAGTGGTTGCATTTCTAAAGTTAAAGTTAGGCAGAATGAACTGAGTAAGATGTAGTCATTATATACCAGTGTCAAGGACCAGAGCAAGTCACAGAGGAGTCTAGTTGAGGGAGACTATCTTTTACCTCAGGGCTTTTGCATATCCTGTTTCTCCTGTCTGGATCACCCTTCATTAATTCTCATTACTCTGAACTCTGAAAGGTCTGACACTACCTTGTTTGCAAGCTAACAGCTTACTACAATTTCATGAATGCTAGCGGAAGAATGGCACTCCTGGAAGCTTCTTGCACTGGTTCCTTGAGTTTCAGTTCCCACAAGGAGATAAGAAGACGGCCAGGTGACACCAGCTCATGTGGTAGGTTGTCTTATAGGAGAGGAACCTTTCCTGAGACTGGGAAACCTGAATCATTTCAAATGTGCAGCTCTCTCTTCCTCCAGGGGGCGACATTATCTTTATTATACTGGACAGTGAGTGACTGCTTAACTCTGGTGGCATTATCTCTGCCTTCCATGGATGTTTCCTACATGAAACTCTTTAACAAGCTAACGAGTACAAAGGCAGTTAGTGCATTTGCTCCTAAATTGCATGAAAATGCAGGAGACCTATGAGAAATCACCTAACAGTGACTTACTTGCTCACTTCCTTTGGTTTTCTGTTCAAATGTCACTTTGTCAATGATGCTCATTGTGAACATCATATATCAAATAGCCACATATGAGCAGTTCAATTAAATAACTCCTCATCATTGGAACACTAAACTGTGTATACTTAGTTATACGTTGTTGCCTGCAAGCTGTAAACTTCATGATGATAGAGACTTTGGCTTATTCTCTGTTGCGTCTATCATCAGAGTCTGACATAGTGCCTGGTACACAGTAGACATTAAATAAATATTCAATGAATGAAAGAATGAATGGTAATGGATTCATTACCACCTGTCAAGAATTGTACCAAAAAAGTCTTATTTTCACTTTCTAAGTATAGAATTATATTAGGCATGCTGTGTCTGGAATCTCCCTGCCCCAGTCCTGGCTGGGAGTGGTATTATAAGCAATGCTGTCAATTCTGTCCTGACTCCGGACTTTCTGGCCTTTCCCTGGGCCTGGAAGAAGATTCGCTTGTGCATAACCCCTTCTGTACTCTTGTTCAGCTATTCATCCTGGTTTCTTACCTTGTAACCCTTTCTTTTTCACTGCTTTATATTCCACACGAGCCTGTGGCAACCCTTTAAAAATTTACCCAGTGGTGTTCAGGTAAATGTACTCTCAGAGTAAAAGCTTGTATGTGTGGTTTTGGCTAATTTCTGTGGTCTGAATGCTCTCACCACAACTGATTGCAAGATATCAATGGTTTAACAACTGGTTTGCAAAATTCTTAATGTTTAACAATCAACGCTTATGAGCTGGTAGGAGTTGATTCCAGTACACCCTTACAATAAGACACCAACAACATATTATATAATATTGGTGTTATTTTTTCACTTGATAAAATGATGCAAAAGTTTAAAGAAAAATAGGTTCATGGATCAAGAAAACACTTTACCTGAACTAGGTTTTTCCACACCGTAGTTTGTGTAAGAATTACCTGGATGGGTTGGTAAAAACAGATGGTTGAGATGCACCCTCAGAATTTCTGGATTGATGGGGCTCAAGAATTTGCATTTCCAACAAGCTCCCAGGTGCTGCTGCTCTGAGAACTGGGGCCCTAGTGGGTTCACATGCAAGATCTCATGCTCAGAATCTGTTCCCATGTGCTATGTGAAAGAAGTGAGTTTTCATAGTTAATAGCATATCTGGAGCAGAGAGAGGAAAAGCCACAAAATAGAAGCAAAAATCTCAAAAAGTATTTCGAAAACAGTGAACAGAACAGAGGGGGATGCTGTGGAACTAAGGCTCGTTGCTCCAGGTCTTCAAGCTGGTGAAAAGTGAGTTTCCAGCTGTGTGGGAAGGAATACACCCTCAGTTTATAACTGCCGGAGCGAATTTTGTAGTTTTGGGTTTAAGGTGGAGCTGGAAATGGTTCTGATGGGGGGATGAATCTTGAGGCTTGCTGGGTAACCTCGTCTTTCGATGAAACAGAGCACTAGTTCACTTATTTAAGGGCCCGCATCTCAAACAACCTTGAAAAAATTATTTACCCATTACCATGTGGTACTCGTGCAAATAAGAGGGCTTGGGCAAAGAGGGAACACTTAGCCTTGATTAGATGGGACATATTAGCTTCCTGAAATTTTCTCACCTGTTTAAGCAGCTCTCAATCACAAATCCTGACAGGATAGACACTCACGGTAGGAAGGATTAACAGGGCTCGGCTAAACCCAAGGGTGTCACACTTGCCCTGGCTCTGCGGTGCAGTGTGTGGATCTCTGTATCGCTCCAGGACTCCCGTTTGCAGACGCCCTGCCTGGAAGTCACTCCCTGTGTCCTTTTCCAGGGGTCCATGTTGGAAGACACTGTTCTGAGCATGACATGCTAGCAACCGGCTTAATCCCCGGGCTGGTTAAGGCTCAGGCCACACGGCAAACAAGATGGGAATGTGACTCCCCACCCCCGTGGAACAGAAATGGTTCAGGGTGCCAGTAAAAGCCCAGTTTTCCCGAGTTGAGTTGTTTCCTTGTTTGCCCGGGAGCAAATCTGTCGATAGATCCAGGCACAGTTTGTTTTGATAAGCTTTATTTGAAAGAGGCAGGGAGGAAAGAAGGTTCATTATCAGATACCTCCTTGGCACAGTAGCCTCTGACAGAATCTTCTCTCACTGGGGGGAAGGAGAGAGGCCACACATGTTTTCCTGGGTCTATTTGCTTAAAAACAATGACACCCATCTCTTCAGGGATTTCTGTGTGACATCTTGAATTCTAGAAGGCTGCTTTCTTCTTGGTGGCCTGACGAAACCACCCACCGTCATATAGGTCAACAAATGTCTTTACCCTTCTAGAACAACACCCAAGAGATTGGAGAATGGTGAGCCTCTGGGAGCAGGTCACTTACCTTTGATCTGAGGAGGGATCGTTCGCCTCCGGTACGAGCTGGATATCTCTCTCCAGGTCAGAGGATCCTCTTGTCCAGGATAACGCCAGATACCTTTCAGATTGAACTGTTAGCAGTGCTAATGCCAGGAATGAGCAGCATGCACTGCAGTGGTTCTTGAAGTGTGGACCCGGGATCAGCAGCCACGGCTGCCCTGGGAACTTGAAAGAATTGCAAGTTCTTGGGCTTGACCCCACCTGTTGTAGGAGGAATTCCAGAGGTGAGGCCTAGCTTTGTGTGTTTTAAACAAGTCCTCTAGGGGATTCTGCTGCATGCCAGAGTTTGAGACCCACAGACCTATATGAACTTTCTCTCCCACAGTAGACAGCAGTAGTTTTGAGACATCTGGGATGAGCTGTTTCTTGGCAGTCATCCTCACACTCTGTTTGCATTTTAAATAATACTCATTTCTTCCCTGGCACCTTTCCTTAATGATAAAGTGGCACTCTGGCTGTTTAAAAGGTAAGTGAAACGGTTTCTTGGTAAGTATACATATAAAGGCAGATAAATAAAGGGAGCCAAGCTCTTTAGTATCCATCTTTTAGCAACTGTGATTGTGTGCCTGGAACATTCACTCTGATTAACTCTCCCCTCCACTCCAAATCAGAACATTATTATACTTCCTTTCAATTGGTGTGAAATCCCAGCCTGCGCTTTGCGGAATGGTTTATGATTACAGCGTGGTGGCAGGGCCTGGTTTCTGAAGTGCCCCTTGGATCAGGAGTGACTGACGGACCATGGGGTCAGAACATCGACCCCAGGTAAAGGTGTTTTCTCAAAGATTAGGCCACCGTTCACCTTGTGGACAGCAGCTGCACCCAGGACTGTTTCCCTTGGCGTTGCTGATAGATCGGAGCGGACACACAACTTTTTTTCCCCTTAAGGAGTCTAACAGGGTGTCATATCTCCATCAGAGTTGATGGAGATATTCAAGTACAGTTTTGGTGGGCTGGCAAATGGGTGTTGCTGCTAAGGAGAAGACATGCTTTTTGGAAGAGCCGGATGATTAGTTACGGTTTGGTTAAAGATGTGATTGTGACAAAGTCAGTGAGCCGCTCTAAGCTTTTGTTTCTTTTGTTTTTTTTTTTGAGACTAGGTCTCGCTATTTTTGCCCGTGGAACTGCAGGCTCATGTTGCACGGGGTACCACAGACTAAAGCCATCCCCAGCCTCAGCTTCCCAGATAGCTGGGATTACAGGCGCGCGCCACCATGCCCAGCTATTTTTTTGGAACTAGGTCTCGCTACGGGCCCCAGGCGGGACTTGAACCGCGATCCCTAGCCCCGGCCGCTTCATAGGCTGAAGCTTACAGGCACGAGCCACTGTGCCCGGCTAACTTTTGTTTCTTTTTCTGAAAATAATACGTAGAATGTATGCCTTCGCGTGCTTGTGAAAATGAAATAAAATTATATAAGTAAGGTACATGGCCGGGTGTCTGCAATGGTGTCTGTACTCAGTGACTGAAAGCCATTTAGTTATGCACTCGTGGGTGTTCCTATACACTCATATACTTTCCTAATCACTCATGTACACATGTGCTCTTGCATGTGTATACACGTGCACACACATGCATTTATATAGAGAGAAGTACACCCAAGCACTCACATATACTAATATATGATGGCAGCCGGGTGCGGTGGCCTGCGCCTGTAATCCCAGCTATCCGGGAGGCTGAGGCTAGGGATCACTTGAGTCTGCGGGTTCGAGATTACCCTGGGCAGCATAGCGAGACCTAGTCTCAAGTAGGACCGTGCACACGGAACACTTCCCCAACCTTGACAACCTGGCCCTTGTCATCTCACCTGCCTCGGCAAGGTCCGCTCTCCATTTTGCTCAGGATACTTCATCATGGCTCTTGTTTCAAGTGCTACATTTTCTCAACTCTCAGGGCCCCGGCACATGTTTCTTTTTTGCCTGAATTTTCTTCCCACATTCTTGTCTCACCCTTCAGGCATTAGCTTACGTATTCCTTTGGAGGACCCTTCTCTGGTTTCTCCCACACTAGATTTGTGTCTCAATAATACACCCCGTAATAATTGGTCCGAAAATATTTAGCCATTATATCCTCAGAGGTTACCACAGTTCTTAGAATTTGGAGTGCATCACTATTTGCTCTCGAGCGTGCCAAATCCTAACTGCTAGACCACCAGGGAGAGTCAGTAGTTGCTGTTGACTAAGCAAGGGCTCCTTCTGCGGATGTCCGGGCTTGGGAGAGGGAGAGGAAACTGACATTGGAGTCCTTTTTTCAGCTCTTCTCTATCCTGGTTAAAATTCATTCCTATAGATGCCTAGGATAGAAACTGTTGGAGGAGGAGAAACTGCTCTAGTTGGGGAAGAAAAAAAAGTTTTTTTCACAGATTCAGTGAATTCCCTTCAAATTCTGTGGCATGACAAGAATCTCTTATCCTATCAGCCCTGGGGGCTCAATTGTTAGTTTATGGCTCTGTGAAATGTATCTTTCCCATAAGCTCCGTTGCAAAATGGGTACTTTAGAAATCTTAGAAATAAACATGCATTTTCCCTTTCTGTCTTAGTAGGTGGGAGCACCAAGAATTTCTGGGAATTTGAACATTTCTTTCACAACACTGTGCAGGAAGTGGTTTATCATTTTACTTTGAGTTGATGTTCCTGGTAATAACACTCGCATACCTAGGATGGATGCAATTGTTTAGCTGTCACCCCCAAACTTAGTCATACCATTGATCTGACATCAGAAAGTACTTATCCTATTGATCTAGTGTCAGATGGGTGGTATAATAGTAATAAGGGGCTTGGATTGACAGCTTGAGTTGACAGATTATCAAGTCACATTTTCCCCACAGGCAAGCTGCTGATGGGTTTGCAACTTTTCCTTGCCCACACAGATCCCCTTGACCTTTTACTTCTTGTTGCATGAAGTCAATCCAGTCCTTATAGAATGGCACTGGAGGTGCTCCCCACTCATCTTATTAAAATGCACAGAGAGTCTAGAATGATCTAAACTTAACTATGATCACATAAGAGTTAAACAGCAAATATTTGTTGATTGGATGAATAAATGGATCTAAATTTATGACTTGTGTGCCAAGAAAGGTGTCCAGGGCAGGCAGTCAGGTGACATTTACCATGGCATCTTGGGCATCCAGGGGTTGAGTGTCACTGCAGCTGAGACCAGCCTGCATCAGCCAGGACAGATATTCGGGCACCGACCCGAATGAGGAGGGCAGGCAAGCCATTCTGTAGGTTCAAAGTCTGGGTGCCTTGAGGAATCTCAGCCTGAGACCTCCGTCTTTTTTAAAAAAACAATTTACATATATTTCACATCATTGTGATCCCCAGGGTCACCCACCACCTCCCCCTCCCTGGCCACTCCAGCTTGTCCCCCCGCCCCAGTTGTGTACTTTTGGTTGTCCATATATTAGTAAAACCATTTGGTTTCTGTCTTTTTCCTTCTGACTTGTTTCTGCCAATATGATTTCTTCTAGATCCATCCATGTTACCCAAAAATCGTCAAATTTGTCATTTTTACTTGATGGATAATATTCCATTGTGTATATAAACCACATCTTTTTCATCCAGTCATCTGTTTTGGGTTATTTCCAAGTCCTTGCAATTATAAATAGTGCTGCAATAAACATCCGAGCACAGGTGTCCCTTTGTACCCACATTGAGACTGAGACCTCCCTCTTAGCATTTTATCTCTTTGGTTTAAGGTCTCCCTCTAAAATGTGTTTTTAGAGCAGTAGCAGCAGTCCCAGCTGCCCCAGGGAATTGTGCCTGCACCACAGTCCTACTGAATCAGAATCTGCATTTTATCAAGATCCCCAGGTGACTTTCATTAAATTTGGAGATGTACTGGTTTAAGAATTTCTTGCTATATTGCCCGGGATAGTCCCGATCCTGCATACTCAAGTGATGCTTAGCCTCAGCCTCCCAGGTAGCTTGGATTACAGGTACCTGCCACTGCACCCAGTTGCTTTTTTTTGAGACCAGGTCTTGCTTTGTTGCCCGGGGTTGTCTCAAACCTGCGAACTCAAGCCATCCCTTGCCTCCCAGTGCTTGGATTACAGGTGGGCTCCACCACACCCAGCTCAGACTTTTTAGATGTAAGCAACACACGTGGCTTGACTGAAGTAACTGGCTAGAAAGACTGTTTCTTAGCTCTCAGAAGGGCGGAGATGATGGGGAGCCATGCTGAAAAACTACCACAAGAGTCACTGGTTAGCTTGATCCTCAGGAAAGGATGTGTTAGAATCAGCTTGGTAAGGACATAGTCGCCACCATTGCTGAGGCCACTGCTGGTACCACCAAGTGTTGTTGTGTTCGTGCCAGCTTATTCCAGCTATTGAGGGCTGATTGCCTGCCCCTCTTCCCAGTCCTGCATTCACAGATGCCCAATCGATTGCAAGCTTGGTGTTCATTGTGGGGGGCAGTTCTTACCCTACAGCCCCAGCAAATACTGCAAGCCAGGCCTTTTTGGTCTTTGGACAGCTGGCTTATCATTCAGGCCATTACTGGTACCTCTGCTGCTCTTGGAAACAGTGTTGCTGCTGTAGTTGAGTAAAGGTGGCTATTTTTTTTTTGAGACTAGGTCTCGCTATCTTTGCCCGTGGAACCGCAGGCTCAAGTTGCCCGGGGTACCATGAACTCAAGCGATCCCCAGCCTCAGCTTCGCAGGTAGCTGGGATAACAGGCACGTACCACCATGCCCAGCTATTTTTTAGGGACTAGGTCTTGCTGTGTTGCCCTGGGCAGGACTCGAACCGCCATCCCCAGACCCTACCGCACTCCATAAGCTGTTGCTTACAGGCATACGCCACCGTGCCCAGCTGAACGTGGGTATTTACCTGGTCCCCCTTCTTTTTTTGCATCACTAACCTGAGAAAAGTGTCATGTCACCTGTTCTAGATCAGTGTTTTCTGCTTTTGGCTCTACAGTGAGATTACCTGGAGAGCTTTAAATATTGTTCATGCCAGACTTGTAGCTGCTGAAATTCTGATTTAGCTTGTTTGGTCACGTGACAGAATCTCAAAGTGCAGTCCCTGGACCAGCAGCATCAGTATCACTTGGCAGCTTGTTAGAGATGCATATGTTTGGGTCCTACCCCAGACCTGCTGCAGTAGAAACTCTGGGGGTGAGACCCAGAGCTCTGTGTTGTCCTGATTCTGATGAAGCTCAAGCTTGAGGACCACTGGTCTTGGGTGAAGTGTGAGCCTCTGAACTTCAGAGAAAATTCCCAGGTGTAGCCATGGTTGCAAACTGATGGTTAATAACTTATGAATGGGCCCTGTGTGTCTGCCCTGATTTATAGGAATAGCAGATGCTTCATCCAGAGGTTAGACGCATAGCCACAGGATGATAGGTTGAGATTAGATAGAGTCTGAGATCTTCATTTGTGGTGAAGATCAGCACTTATTGTAAGACTCTGTGGAGATGGTTCTAGGGGGTAAATCTTACCATTGTTTTAAATTACTAGCAGTATGGCTTTAATTTTAAAAAAAGAGCTGTATATTCTTTTCAACTAACAGTTTTGGGAGGTAGGTATATTTATTTCCATCTCTCAGGTGAGGGAACCGAGAAACAGTAAATTGCCTGTACTTGTCAATGGTAGACTTGGGATTTGAATGTAGGGCTTTTTTGTTTGTTAAAGTCACTTTTAAACCCACAATTTCTTCTCTGTGCCATTTTGTGATTGAGGAAGAAAACATAGGAAGCTTTTTTTGGGGTAGCAAGTTTGTGAAGTTCTACTATAGGAGGGAACCAGTGCAGAAAGAAAGATGGTAAAGATGAGCCGGTAATCAGCAGGCCAAAAGAGGTTATTTTATTCTCAAATGCTTTAAACACAGTCAATAAACCCTCAGTGACTGTGAGAGAGACAAGCTGACCACTGAGGAAATAATCCTGGTTATAGTTTTAATGCTAAGTGGCTCTTGGTTCCTGGAGGTGCAGGTTCCAAGAAAGGTTTAGGGTGATTTAGATCAGCTATGGCATGGGGAAGGAATTGTCTTTCTATGAAGCAGTGACTGGTCACACTTGAAAGGTATGAAATAACTTTTATAAAAAAGCTCTGAAGTCTGAAAATCTTTATTTGATACATTGCTTTTTCTAGGAGGCGAGTAAAACAAGTGGCATTTTATTTTACAGAGAGGAAACTGAAGTTTAAGAAGATTCTAGACTTTTCATAAGGTCATAGAGATGATAAAGTACCAGGGTTGCTTGGAATTTTGACTTTCACTCACCACAGTACCTAGATATATGTGAGAACTTACAGCTAAATTGTTTTGCAAACTGTGTATTTCCTTTGGTAACTAGTGCTAAGGCTGGCTAATGTTCATGCTGTGTGATTTAAATAAGACTTCATGGATGTCTGAGTCCTAGCCTAGAGATTCTGATTTAGTTGGTCCAAGGTGTGGCCTTTGATTTGGGATTTTTAGAAGGTAATTCTGATGTGCAGTAAAGTGAGTACCATTGGCCTAAAAAACTCCCCCTCTCTCGCTCTGTTTTCTTGGTCTTACTGTTTTGAGAACATATTTGTAAATAAGAGGCCATAAAAACAGCACTCTCACTAATCTGTTAGGATGATGGTAGTTCGGGAGCACCCTGGTTAATACACACTTAAAAACACTTAAAAAACGTGAGACATAAATTTCATACTCACGCAGTCAAATGCGGAGACTTGCTTTGTCTTCCATTCATGCTGAGACTTTGAGCCTGTCGTAGCTGATGTTCAAGTGCTTGCTAATTTCCACCATCGTCAGTGAGACTTTCATTGCTCTTCCTGTGCTCCAGCGGTTGAGCCTTTGTCTTGATGCAGCCATTCAAGAATGCAGCAAGAAATTTGTTTTTGGATCTTTGCAAGTATGTTTGTGCTTCAGTTCAACACCTATAAACTGGTAATCGCAACATCAGTCTCTGGGAGCTCCTCGGAAAAGTGAATGGGCTAGATTGATGCAGAGTACCTAGACTCCTCCATGTCCCGAAGTAGCTCTTTCCTAAGCACCAGCTGGTACAACTGGTCACCCTGGATTTGATTTCCTTCTTGGAATGTAGGCTCAACTCAGACAGTCAAGAATGGAAACATCCAGTTAAAAGCAAGCTCTTATTCTACCAAGTGGTCAGCATGCAAGATGGGGATCTATACAGAGCCCTGATTTCATATGCTCTAGCTGTTATTCTTGGCAAGAGAGGTGTTCCAATATTTATTGGCTTGAAATGACATTAGCTTACCCTCACATCCTCCATGTGAATTCCATTTGCAGTCCAGATTTGCACTAAAAACGATACGAGGTAAAATTTTCACAATTTAGATTTCAATTAGGCAGTTGAGCTGCATAGATATAAACTCAGAAGATTAGTGTTTGTGCTAATTTCCAGTCCTTACAGGATTTTTGCCCTGACTGGAATATCTGCACACAGCTGTCAGGTGATGTTTAGTTTAATTCTGCTTTAGGTGCATTATTGTTATTATTTTCAAAAGTGTTCTTTTTTTCCCCCCTTGGTGAAAAGGGCTGATTTAAATGTGTGCTTTGAGTATTTGAATAAAATAGAGTTTTCATCTCCTAAAAGTAAGGGCAAGGAGAAATCAAGAAATATTTCTTTTTTGACTTGCATGCTTTTCTTCTGAGACTCCATGGCAGTAAATAAAGAACATCGAACAACAACAAAAAAAGCACCACTGCAATATGACTTGTCACGTTCTGCTCACCCCTACACCTGATTTCAAATGTAAATTGCACGGCATTTAGCGCTAATGAAAATACTCCAGTGAAGGAAATTGTTAAGATTTTCTGGTGCTCCCCTAGGGGTAATATTAAAACCCCTGTTACTAACATCTCACTCCGAGAAGACAAAAATGTGCGCAGAGAATACAAAAGCCCTGTTGGTATCTAAACGTGGGCCAATTAATTTGCTGTTATCGACGTATGGGTTTACAAGGAGATGTAAAAGTAGGACCCAGGAAAGCTATTGAGATCCCCGTATTGTGGGACTCCTTGACCCTGGATTTTCAATGCTTGCTTAATCATGGCATTCTGCTTTCTATTTATTTATACAGTTGCTTCAATGAACAAATTAATAATTATACAGCACATTGACAAACATGCCGGGTAATATTTGCCAGATTTTAAATTAATTTAATTCAAGGGCCACTTCATTTACAGGATTCATCCGCACATCAGGCATCAGTCTCACCTCGTTGCTATTCATGTTACACCAAGATTTTTTCATCATTTCCCCCTTCTTTTCTTCTCTGCAGACAAAGACAGCACAACTTGCCATGCCAAATAAATAGACACTAACAGGCAGGTGGAAGACAGATAGATGACAGACAAATAGGAATATAGATAAATGCACAGATGACATAAATTTAGAAGGAAGGATAATAGCTGTTACTGTGATATGTGAAAAAACAATTAGATTCCACTAAAATCTTGTATTTATTTTCTCTTCAGCGCCAATTTGCAATTTCTCTTCTCTTGTTTCACACCCACAAGCCTTCTTCACAATTTACAGACTGGAAATTCAAACGCATAACTTGCAGCACCACAAATGATCACTCTTCTTGGAGACAGGAAAAAACATGTAAAAATGCAACTTTGTGGGTTTGGGAAGCCAGGCACTGTTCTGCGTTGCTTTGTGTATCTGTAGGGTTTGAATGCAACTTAATAATGAGACTGGTTGCCTAGAAGGGGTGAAGGGGTGAGTTGCTTTGAGAAAAATCTCAGTTGAGCCCATAGGTACACTGGTACTAGGATTTGTTAGAAAGAAAGAAAGAATTTATAATTTGATAGTGGTCTATTACACTGTTATGGCGAGAGATGAGACTTTGGCTAATAGAAGGAATAATATCAAAGAAATGAATGAGTCAGTCTTCCCATCTATGTCTTCATTTTATATGTGGGCATGCAAAAGTATTGAATGAGTCTGGTTTTTTTTTTTTAACCATTAAAGGAATATTTGGACATCAAGCGTGATCTTATATTTGCAAATAGCCATGAAGTACAATGTAGTCATAAAAGCTTAGCTCAGACAAGGAACTATAAGCCAGACTCTACTTAGAGAGTTTGTAAATTACTTGTCATGCTGATGGTATTCTAACCTTTTGGACATTAGCTGATCATAGTTGGCCTACAGCCTTTATAAATGCCTATGAACCATATGGCAGTTTATGTCTAGTGGTGATGAAAACTTTTCCTACGAAGTGTTCATGAATTGTCACACATTGGGGGTATACATCAGTATCTCACAAGACTGCTAAAATTGGTAACCGTTTCAAATAAAAATCACCACAGGATGTGATTAATTATATTTTGTAATGTTTGACAAAACCTACAAGACAGATTAGTGTGGTGTGTCAGTGTGTGTGTACCAGAATACCATGAGATGCTTTTTCTAATGAATGTGTTTATTCATTGTAGCTGCCTTAGAGTTTCTGCGTGTGGGGTGGGAGGGAAATCCCCAGGATGGTATATAAGTCTTTCCTTTGGTAGGGGAGGTAAATATCAAACCTAGGATTATATTACAGAATCAGAGAATTCTCTGCATAGGTGCATAGCTCTTCGTCTATCATAATGAAATTAGTTTAACAATACTATATTTTCATTCCTAAGCACAGAAGGATACTTGGTGCAGTGCTAAAGGTGGCTCCCCCCCCCTTTTTTTTTAAATGGAGTAGCCATTTAGAGAAAATCAGGCAAAGACTAGGCAGATAATTTTAGTGCAAGCAGCCTTTTGCTTCAGTACCCAAGATAATTGTCTCAATCTCCTTTTTACTCTGCAGGGTCACAGATGTCAAAAGGCATTCCCACATGCAAGTTGAAATTGTGCAATACATAGCCCAGAAATTATGTGTCTTTTACTAAAAAACTCAGGTAGACCTATATGCCACAATAATTATAAAAATTACACTAGCATTTATTTGGTTATATTAATATGCTATTTGTATTAACTAGTTTTACTAATTACCTAATTACTGCCCGCTAGGGTAATTACTCATCTTGATTAAATGAATGTTGAAAGGTGAACCCATAGGCATGAATTTGGTAATCATTTTCCTATCTAGAATAATAATGCTGAGGGCAGATGTTCAATCCACTTAATGCTCTCATTGATTGTAGAGCTAGGAGGAGATTATAAGGTGTAGTTCATAAAACTGGTGTAACTAAATAGAAGATTGAAGCAAATAGGTATACATTAGAAGCACTTAGTGGTGTTTTCTTGATAAAATGGAGCATTAGAGTAGATGGTTTGAAAGTCACTTAAAAACAGGTGCAGTGGGAAAAGCAAAGATGTTGGCATTAGAGAGACCTGAGTTTGAGTCTTAGCTTCATACGGCTTGGGAGAGAGAAAGCAGCCTCACCCATTGGAGTGTCATTTTCTTATTGTGTACAGCATGAAGATCACATTCAGCCTCAAGTTGTAATAGTGTTGTGGGGAGTGGAATTATGTTTGCAAAGTGTCTGCAAGCAAGGAAGCAGTTTTTAACTCGTCTGTGTTTTAGTGTACAGTTTGAGTTTCAGGATCTTGACATGTTGATTAATTAAAATAAATCAAATCTTGAGGTAAAAGCTATTAGGAAGACTGTTACTAAATAGAAGAGAGCATTCTCATAACCAGTGTGCTGCAATAGCTAAGCCCCAGTGCCACCAGCCCTAAAATCCCCAGCTATATAAGACATGTGCTATATGCATTTCGACATGGTTGCTGCCTGTGTGAATATACGCTTCATGAAGGTTCCTTTAGTTTGCTCTTGTGTCATCAGTACTTATGAGTCTGGTGACCCTATTTAATAAATATTTTTGAATGAAAGATGGAATTAATGCTGGATATCTGTAGAGTCTGCATGGCTCTGAAGTCAGTTTGGGGCAGGCATTCATACATATTGCCAGGACAATAAGGCACCATCTTTGGGGGAAACTGCACATGGTACGGGCTGCAGTGGACTGGTGTGGTTTACACTGCCCTGCTCTTATACTAACATGGTGTTCCAGGTGAGGATGAAATGCGCCTCTTCTTCCTCTTGTCATCATGGTTATGAGGTGTATTTCACAGTCTAGCTGCCCTCTGATTTAGTCTATAGCCTTGGGCCAGCATCACTGACGCCATGGAGATTCAGTCATCCCAGAGGGTAGATAAGCCTTTGTTAGTTGGTGCAAGGGCTCTTTCTGGCCACCTTGAAGGGCTAGTTGTGAAGATTCAAAGGAGATTAAGACAGTCACTCCAGAAGCAGGTCCAGTGAGCAAGTCGAACAACCGAATGGATGATTGCAACCATACAGTAAACATTCGTGAGAACTGTTTTCAGGCACAGAAGAGAACCTGCCCAGCACTTTTGGAGGCCACCTCTTAGGATGTCTGAAGGCAACCTTGGATGTCTCCTAAGATGAAGTCGTTGCTGCGTAGACAAGAGTGAACAGCTACTTCAGCTACTGTCCTTGAAAGACTCTCCATCACTTGAAGCCTGGTCAGCTCTCAAATGATGAGCACAAGGAAAATGTCATGATGTGAGCATCTGTAATGGCAAATAACACGTTCATGGTGATGGTGCAGAGTTCACTGCAAGCACCATCACCAGCGGTGATGGTCCACCAACCATTGCCAATACAGGCATTCCCCCAGTGAATGGGCACAAGTCAGGGGAATGATGACTTTGGATAATTTCCTTTGTGAGAAAGTTTTTTCTTTCATAAACCAAAGCTTGTAAAAATAGCAAGATGCTCCTTAGTGCGCATGGTGGGAATAAAGCTGCATGAGACAATTCATGGCACACTGAGACTCTAAAGAGAGGTGTACCTGTGTAGTTCTTGAACGTTGTCTCCCGGAAGGCCAGGGAGGACCCTCAATCCATGGTTTAGAAACATGGCTGATGATTAGTTTCTCACTTAACCTACTGAACTCTGCTCAGTCTTTGCTTCTAGCAGACAAATAAACAGAACAGGACCTTGCATTTTACGCAACACAGGCAGAAGATGAATTTCCCCCCGCCCCCCAAGAGCTTTTAGGTGAAATTCCAATCATTTCTAATACCATTTAAAAGCCTTTTAAAGAACAGCCTTCTTTCTCAATAATTGACAGTCAGGACACCACCAAGGGGGGAAAGAGTGGAGAGGGACTGAGGTATAGATGTACTTGAGTGAAAGAGCCTGTGAATTATGTTGTCAAAAATTATAGCAACACTATTTTAAATGCCTTTCCTCTTATAATTCTTTCCTTTCCAATCCTAATGCCCCTGCTCTGTTTTGTTGATCCTCTACATGGTGAGGTTATGTTGTGTTTTGGGTGGGGGGGTGTCACTTCTCACAAAGGTAAATGGAGATTCCAACCCTTCAGGTGGAGTGCCGGCTGCTGGGGTAGGAGACAGGGTGGACAGTTCAATCCTTCCCTGCTTCTAGCAGCTCTTCTCGTACTGTCCTGAGTTACCATGAGCTCAGACTACTCTGAGCTTCTAGCGAGTCCCAGTTTTAAGTCTCCAAGAAGTTTTTTCTTTTTTCTTATTGTGCTTCACAGACTACATTTTTCACCAATTTAAATTTTGCAGCCACCCATATGAAGCAAGACTATTGGCACCACCTTTCATTCTTTTTTTAAATTTTATTTAAAAAAAATTAAATTAAATTTTTTCCTTGATTGCATCTATCACACCATTGTCTACCCTGAGGCTCTCCCACCACCCTGTCACCCGCAAGCCATCTCTATCTCTTGTGCCCTCTCCTTCCTCCCCCCTTCCCCTCCTCCCTTCCTCCCCATCTTCTGCTCCATGCCTCAATTCAGTTTTGTATTTTCCGTGTCCATTTGTTTGTTTGTTTGTCTTCCCCGTAGCCCTCATATAAGTGAGACCAACCCGTGTTTCTCCTTTTACTTCTGGTTTATTTCTGCTAACATGATTCCTTCTAGCTCTAAACATGTTGCTGTGAATGACATGTTTGTCTTCTTTGATTGATGAATAATATTCCATTGTGTAGCTATGCTGCATCTTTTTCAGCCATTCTTCAGTTTTGGGGCATTTGGGTGGTTTCCATGCTCTGGGCCAGAGGTTTTTTTCTTGGAGGATCTGTTTGGAAAACCTGGGGAAAGCCCGAAAAATGGGTAAACTATGGTGGAAAGCGCTTTGAATGGACAGCTTTTTGAGATTCTGAGTCTAGTGGAAAATTGGAGGGTGCAGGAAGAGGAGAAGAGCCGAGATTTTTCTCTATCTCTCCTTCAGGTGTTGCCGCTGGTGGGAACTTTCTCTTTGGCTCCAACCAACTTGCAGAGCCCTTTCCTCTGTGATCTCAGTCACTGTAAGGCAGTACCACAGTGCTCCGCGGTAGCCAGGGTGGCCCCAGGTTTCAGCCAGGGTCCCACCACTCTTTTCATGGTCCTGTGATCTTGCTAATTTCCCTCAAGTCTCTATTGATTGTGTTCTTACACGAGGTCCTCCTTTCAGGCCTCCTAACCTATCAAAATAGTATTATTCTCCCCACCTTAGGTCACTCAGTAATTAGGTCTCCTGGCCAAAGGGCTAATGCAAACACACTTTATCGTTCAAGCAGAAAACAGCTGTTGTGCAGGGCAGCGATTGTCTACTGAACAAGGGGAGCACTGGGTGTGAAGGAAGCTGTGCGCAGGCACTCTCTAGGGGGCAGTCCACCCCAACGGCTCAGCCTCATCTGGGCCTGCCTGCTTCCTCGTCTGCAGGGGCCTCCTCAAGGCCAGTGAAGTGGCTGCAGGGGAAACACCAGTGGTTCCGCCTCAGTCTCTGGAATTCTGGCCACTGAATAAAACTGATTGATCTAGTGTACCCCGAAGGACCTTCTCTTGCATTCTGAGCCTGGGACAGGCTACTTCATGTACGGAATTAAGTTGTTCTCTATCATTATGCAAAATCTTTTCCGGCCAGGCTGATATGGAAATATGTCTGTAAAGTGTCTTCATAAACTGTTTACCTTTTAAAAACTTAGGCTATTTATCCTGAAAGATGCTTATGGCCCAAAGGGACTTTAGAAACCACCTAGCCCAATGATTTTCGAAGACCTCATGCCCAGGATTCGGCCAGTTGGGGTCAGGGGCTTAGGTGAGGGGCTGGTGAGGAGGTAGGGATGATGGCAGTGTCTGGCCTGCCTGTCCACACATAGCCGTACAATTAGCTTTTGATCACTGTGTATCTTATTCTAGAAACTCTTTCTGAAAAGGAAAAGGGGGTTTATTATTAAAAGTATGTGAAAACCTACTGATTTTGTGATTCTGTTGTTTTATAGATAGGGAAACAGATGGAATGAGTACGCAACTTCGTAGATGGTTAGTGGTGGAGTGCATGGTGGAAGCCATATTCTCTCTCCCCCCCCCCACCATCAGAGGCTTTCTACACAGGTACCATGATGTTTTAGCTATGACAATTACAAGCAGACAAATTTATGTTAGGATGGTTATTACACATTTGCACAACGTGTTCCTAGATGACAGGTAACTAACACAGTTATTCTAAAACAAAAGCAAAATTCTACCCAAGGATGAGCAGAGTTGAAGTGCTTGGCATCCATCAGAAGAAACCTGAATTTGCCTTGAGATGCCCTTAGAGAATGCATCTAACACCCTCTAAACTTTCAAAAGGTGCCAGTGGTAGAAGAGTCATCGGAAGCGGCCCTGCTTCTCTGTCATCCATGATGGAGGGCTTGGTTCTGTTCCCTAAATGTCCATTTACTGCACTCAGAAATGAATTAGGGATAAGAAGTAAGTTTGCAGATGCCAGGGACTGAAAGGAGGGGCAGCTGCCTCTGCCTTCTTTTAGTCAGAGAAATGCCTGCGTTGCTTCTGCCATCCGTCCTAGGTCAGTGGTCCCTTCAGCTCTTTGCCACAAGGTGGCCACAGCTCACCCCTTCACCTGCTCAGAAAGGCTCCCTCTGCCTTTCCACCCCACCCCCCTTTTTCATTCATCTACCATGAAGGGAATTTTAAGTACATTAAGCAGTGTTTTTGGAAGACAAGAATAAATATGATTTCATCTTTAATCAGTGAATTTATGATTTTTTTTATGAAGGAGCTGAATGAAAAGCAACAGATAATGTTTTCAGCTGAAAACGGATGTAGCAGGACTTTTTTTTGGAAAAAAAAAAACTCACAGGCAGTTTCATTGGCTGTGTTAGTTTTTTTTTAAATCCTAAAATGAGGAAAGGAGATGATGCTGGTATCTTTGTAAGAAATCATACATATCATGAAATCATTTCGCCTTTTTTTTTTTTTTCCGTAAGTGGGCAGTCTTCTGTGGTAAATAAAAACTAGATTAAGGCTAGAGATAACAGGACAGGTAAATTCATATGTATCAATGTAGTGTACTTCTCAGGTGATCACTTTTTCTATAGAGTGTTATTTAGTCTGCTCAGGGTAACTGCAACAGTAAGGGCACTAGTGTTTGGCAGATCCAAATGTAAATCTTGGTGCCTGCGACCTGGGACTAAAGATATATAACCTTGTTGAGTTGCCTCATTTTTATCCTCTGTGAAATGGGCTGAGAATACTCTTCCTCCCAGCCTTGTATTAGAGGTGGAATTGATAATACATGTGAAAGCTTGCGGTGCACTACTTGACTCATTGTCACCATATAATAACTGAGAGTTCCCGGTTTTATTTCTTTTGAGTAGGTAGCAACAATTTGAGGTCAGTTCATTTAAATGGAGGACTGTTCTAATGCAATGTAATATAAAGCCTGGGCTAAATAAGTATATGAAATAATACCCAGGAGAGCCAGAACTTCTGGGTTTTTCTTTCATGTTTGTTGAAATATTAAGATCCTGTGTGTACAGAAACTTTGTTTAAGCTTCTGCCCAGAGGAATTACTCATTAGAGCTGAAAACAAAAAATATTAAGGAAAAAGTTTAACAATAAGTTGAATAATTTTTCTAGAGAAGGCGCCAAGAAGGATTTTGCATGAGGGTTGTAAGGGACGTGTGTGTGGGGAAAGGTTTCTACCAGACAGCACATGTTCAGGTGTCATTGTCACTAAAGACCATTGTTTGGGTGCTGATTGAAGAGTCAGCACAAGAAAGTGGCTTCTAAAAGTAGGGCACATTTTTGTTGAAGGGAATATTAGGTTGAATCACATGAAAATGTCATTTAGGATAAAAAATGCTCAAATATTGGCAATTTCAGATGATTCACCTTAACATTTTGTCCATTAGGAAGACAAACATTGGGATAAGTTGCCACAGGGAGGCTGTGAAATTTTTACTTCTGAAAATATTTGATAAGAGACTAGACAATTATTGTCCTGGGTGATTTAGACACTGAGTTCCCTGAAAGCAGGGGGTGGATGAGATAATCTGTCAAGATGAATTTGTTTGTCTCCCTTGAGGAGAACAACTCTGTTCTTCTGGGATGCTAACGGAAATGGAGGATAGAATCTGGGCCTTTGTGGGGAAAAAAAATTCCATCGACATTTCTCTCCTCCACTGTTTGTTGTAGGGACATTTCTTTAGACCAGGGTTTCTCAACCTTAGTACTAATGACCTTTAGGGTGGGGGACTTCTTGGGTGGGTGGGGTGTGCTGTCCTGTGCATTATAGGGTGTATATCAGCAATTCTGTCCTTGACCCACTTCATGCCAGTGGCAGCCCCCAATGTCTGTTGTAAAAATAGAATAACTCCAAGCATTACCAAGTGTCCTCTGATGGCAAAAATGTCCTTAGCTGAGAACCACTGCTCTACATAGCAGTCCCCAGGCTGAGGACTTGCCTACTCAGTTCCTCAACAATGTGAAGCCTGACATCCCACCTGCCCTCTTTTCTTTCCCTATGCTGGCTTCCATTCCTTACTGCTTTCATTTGGGCAACATGTTTACAGATTCTGAAATACTTAGAGTTTTGAAGACTTGATTGAGCTATATGGAAAACTTAAATTCCCATTGGAGAATCTAGTTAGCATCATGATCAGTATTGCCATCTGCTGTACAGTTCATCCGAGGCTCTTTGATAAAAGCATACTTGCTGGTTCCTACTTGTCATCTGTGTAATGTCAACTCCCCCCTTGCACCCCCTGGTCAAGGCCCCTGTACCATTAGTATTGGGGCAGTTTCTACTTGGTGTGTCCCCAAGGGTCTCATGCATATGTGCAGCGCTGGGGGAGACTCTGGCTGGTAAGCTGCATACAGGTACACAGCTTTTGGGGTGTTCTCCAACTATTAAACCTTTAGGGTTTCTGTCTGAAGGCTTGTCTTCCTGAATATTCCTTCTCATTCATTGTCTCAAGTAGGTCAGTGAGGTTGTGCAGGTTACCTATACAGTTAGATGACCCTTTTGCTGAACCCTGGGCATCTTTTGCTCCTAAACAACTGAAAATATCTTTTGTTGTTTCCCCGAGCTGGAGGTGATTCAGTGCTTTTCTTTTTTGTCCTACGGGGGACCTTCATTCCCCCACCAGGTTCAGGAGCAGATAATCTTCAGAGAGTAGCTGAGGCTTTAAGTTGCTGATGGGACATCTAGACCTCTTGGGGGATCTGCTGGTGTGTGTCAGGGCCTGAGGGATGTCTGGGGGGACATTTGTGCCAATGATCCTGTGGCAGCTGCTGCTGCTGTTATAAAAGAAGGTGCAGCTTTTCCTCTTCACTTTTTCCCATGGGGACCCCAGGTATAAGAGCAGGGAAGACAATTGTTGCTTTTTAAGACCAATTCAGAGGGTGAGCTGGAACTTATGAAAAGGGTTGACTTGATTGTTTTTTTCTGTGTTGCAGAAATAAAAGTGACCTCCCTGCCCTGTGTAAAAGCATGGCCGTGCTGACAGCTGAGAAAATATGTGAAAGCTTCAGAGGCAGAACGCCTTACTGGGAAGAGTCCATCCTTCTTTTTGAGGCCATTTATATAGTGATCTTGACTTGTGTCCTCCCACACTGCTTCACCTTTTACTCTAGGGGTTCCGGGCCCTGGCTGCACATTTGAGTCACCTGGAGAGCTAGCAAATCATTTGAATACCCAGTTTCCACCTCACATCGATTAAATCAGTTTCTGGTCATGGATCAGCTTGGTCATCAGTAGTTCTGAAACTCCTCAGCTGATTTAATGTGCAGCGATGATTAAGGCACGGATTTTCTTTCTTTTAAAAAAAATACCATCCACCCATGGTTTCTTCATTTCTCTGTGTCAGTGGTGCTTACACTTGCATATGCATCTGAATTTCTTGTCACACTTTTGAAACAGGTTGCTGGGCCCTAGCCCTGGAGAGTCTAACTCGGCAGGAGTGGTGTGAGTCAGAGAATTTGCTTATCTACCAAATGCTCAGGTGATACTGAGGGCACTGGTCCTGCACCCACAATTTGAGAACCTCTACTGTGTGACTTTGTAAACACTGATGGTTTTCTACACTAGAATGTTTTTGCTTTTCTTTGCAGCTACGTTTTCCATTTTTGTTCTTTTGCAGTGATAAATCCTGCCCTTTAAATTCCCATCCATCCACCCAGCCACCCATTTTACCATAGACATGTGCTGGAGAGAGTCTTCTGTGTCTTTATTTCCACTCACCCTCTTCTTACAGCCATGTTCACCATTGGTGCTTGCACTCTGCTGCCTCCATTGCTGTCTTTGGTTTAGCCTTTGCCCTTGTTGGTTGATCTTTGACATTGTCATGCATTTCAGACTGGCACTCATAGTAACTTATTGCATTTAGAATTTATTTTTTTCTGAGTTATATTCAGTTTTTTTTTTTAAAACTCTTTGTACTTAGGACTATATGTGTGGGCTCCTTACGAGGACAAAGTGGACACAAAATCATGGTCTAAAACTTGTCATTTGTAGCAACATGGATGGAGCTAGAAGGAATCATCTTAGCAGAAACAAGCCAGAAAGAAAAAGAGAAATATGGGATCGTCACACTTATTTGAGGAATATAGGAAAAACAAACAAACAAATGCTTAAGAAAAATTGAAAACTGCCAACAGAACTAAAGCATATAACAAGAGAGGGGGAGGAGGGAGAGAATGGGAGTGGGGGAGGACAAAAAAGACTAAGACGGAGCATGGGTGGTAAGGTGATTGGAGAGCATCGGGGTGGACAATGACGCAATATGTATATGTATTTCGATATATAAGTGCAGACAATAAAAAGTAAAAAAATCATGGTTTCTTATCAAGAAACTGCTGGAGCAGACAACATCACATAATCAAGTCTCTCCTTCTAGAGCCTTTGTTCTTAGACATGGAAAGATAGATTGGGGTGGGTAAGGGTGGAAGCACTTGTTCTCTTATGGGATAGGATCTACTTAGAGTAAGACTTCTTTTCCATTGTTGATTCTTTGTGATTGCACTGGTTTTCTGTTACTGCGTAAAAAATTACCACAAGCTTAGAGGCTTTCAAGAAAAGCCTTTTATTAAACTTTCTACAGAAATATGGGCATAGATTAGCTGAGTTTTCTGCTCTGGGTCTTGCAAATCTGAAATTGAGGTGGCAGCCAGACTGAGTTCTCATCTGGAGGCCCCACTAGGGAAGGAACCACTTTGAAGCATGGTTATTGGCAGCGTTAATTTCCTTGAGGCTGTAGAATTCATGGAAATTTTATTTTTCAAATAAATTATTTAGCAAGAGAGAGAGTCTCTGCTCCTTCAAGTCTCTTCTAAACAGATTGCTTCATTAGTTAAGGCCCACCCAGGTAATCTCACTTTGGGTTAAAGTCAACTAATTAGGGCTTTATTACATCTGTAAAATCCTCCACTTTTGCTATATTATGTTGGTTAGATGCAGACTGTAGGCCCTACCTCCATTCAATGGAAATTATAAAAGGATGTGGATCACTGGGGCTCATCTTAAAATACATTAATTTGAAGGGAAATGTGCACTCCTGTGTTCACTGCAGCACTATTTATCATAGCTAAGTTATGGAAATAACCTATATGCCTCATAACAGGTGAATGGATCATGAGGATGTGGTATAGATGTGTAATGGACTATTCCTCAGTTATGTAAAAAGATAAACTCTTGTCATTTGTAACAACATGGATGGAACTGGAGTGGATTAAGTTATGCAAAATAAGTCAGAAGGAGAAAAACAAATACTCAGTGGTGTCACTTTTATATGGAATGCAGTGTAGATAAAGTTAGACTAACAACTGACACTAGAAATCTTTTTTTAAAATGTATGTATAAATTTCACATCATTGTAATCCCAGAGATTCACCTCCCCACCCTCCTCACCATGCCCCCCCTTTCTCTCCTGCCCGAAGTTGTGTGCTTCAGTTTGGTGCTTAGCTTGTTTTGACTTTTCCTTATGGCTTTGTTTTTTTTTCCTATATTCCATATATTAGTGAAACCATTTGGTTTCTATCTTTTTCTTTTTGACTTGTTTCTGCTAATATGATTTCTTTTAAGTACATCCATGTTATAAAATCATCAAATTTGTCGTTTTTAATTGATAAGTAATATTCCATTGTGTATACATACCACCTTTTTCATCCAATCATCTGTTTGGGGACATTTAGTTTGCTTCCAAGTCCTTGCAGTTATAGACAGTGCTGCAGTAAACATCCGAGCACAGATGTCCCTTTGTACACACATTGAGGTCTCTTTTGGGTAGATTCCCAAGAGAGCAATTGCTGGGTCAAATGGTAGTTCCATTTTTATTAGTTTGAGGGTCCTCAACACTGCTTTCCATAGTGGCTGGACCAGTTTACATTCCCACCAGCAGTGTAAGAGTGTTCCTTTCTGTCCATATCCTCGCCAGCACTTGTTGTCACCCATTCTTTGGATGTGGGCCATTCTTACTGGTGTAAGGTGGTATCTCATTGTGGTTTTGATTTGCATTTCCCTTATTGCTAGTGACATTGAGCAATTTTTCATGTGCCTGTTGACCATTTGTATTTCTTCTCTGGAGAAGTAACACTAGAAATCTGACAGAGGAGGAGGGAGAGGGGTAGAGAGGAGGCTGCCAGAGGAGGAGGGAGGCTGCCAGAGGAGGAGGGAGAGGGGTAGAGAGGAGCGAAAAGTGGGAGGTGCACAGTGAATTGTGGTGGTGGACTGTGGGTCCTTGGGTGGTGGGTGAAGCATGGTAACTGGAAGAGGGAGATGCTATACTTCCAAAACACAAACGTTACCTCAACAAAAAAATTATGCCTATCATAATCACTAGAGGGAAATGCTTGTCAAAAACCACAGATTTCCACAGGCACCCCAAAACTTTAACTATGAGCCTACATCACTGCATAAAGATAAATGCTTTATGGATGAAGCTTCTTGAACATAGTGTGGGAGCCATATCTGCTCCTTGAGCGGCAGTTCTGTAAGCCACAGAAAGTAATTCATTTGGCAAGAGCAGCATTTCCCCCTTCTACAGTAAAACTGACTTGATTTATTCTGGGCTGCTTTCTCTTTTTTTTTATTTCTAGTATATTTCCTAAATAAACTGATTATAAGTTATATTCTTGTTTCCAAAGTCAAAAAAGTGAACCAATCCTTGCCTCTCCACTCCAAAATAAATGGGGTCCTTAGGAAATAACAAAGTCAGAATGCAGCCCACCATAGAACAGATCCCTTGGGTATATGTAACCAGCAAATTGAGTTATTATATTAAAATCAGGTCCACAAATCCAAGTTCAGAGGACACATGAGGGCAGCCTTACTTAAACCAACTGGAGAAGCTTTGCTATCCCTAGACTTATGCCATTCTGCAGCAACCTAGGAGTCTCCCATGTTCTAGGCCTAAGTGCACCTGATCAGTGCTAGTCTGGTGGGCTTTTATCCTGTTGGCACTGAAGACATATTCTCTGACTTGTCAAGGAGAAGTTACCAGGAGGGTGAGGAAGAACTAGTGCTGACACAGGGATAATAGAATGATGAGAAGGAAGTTGTGGGGGCAGTGGGTGGGAGCACGGAAGAGATGTGGCGATATTTGGAATGGTGGGCCCACTGAGTTGTGCCCTCCATTAAAAATTTTCAGCAATAGACTTGAAGTTTCCAGGAAGTTCCTTCATGAAGAGACAGTTATAAATTCAGCCGCTTAATGCATCAATCAGTGGGTCAGTCTTTTCAAATCACCTTTCTCTGGAGATGTAGCATTTTGGTTTTTGCACGTGTAATAATTTACATGAGGTATGGAAGGCCAACGTCTATAGTATTAACTCAGTAATACGAGCTACACTTAGTAGTGTTTCCCATGAGTCTCTGGGCAAAATACTCTTCCAAATGTTATTGGGAAAAGTAAGGGGAAGATTGATAATCTAAGAGGCTGTACCTAAACATAGAAGATATATTCTGATCACTAGGTAAAGAGATACGATTTCAATGAAATCCTATCAGAGGACATTTCTAGTTTGTAACTTGATATGCTTTAAGAAAGCCTGATAAACCTTCAGTTTAATGATTATTTATTCATGTTACCAAAGGGTCCTTTGTTGTTCAGGATTCAGTCAAGGGTTTCTTTAAATAGTACCTTTAAATGTTTGTTTATAAACTATTAACTACTTGACAGAGAAGCAGGGAAACTTAAACTGCTGGGAGCCACCGCCAGTTGAAGATTAATCCAAAATGTAGATAAAACCACTCTCTGATTATAATGTAAGTCAATGAGAAAATATAATTAAATTTATAAAAATTTAATCACCACAGAACTCTTCAGGAGCATATCTTTTGCAAGAAAGGAGGTACACCTGTGGAGTGTCTCTATCAGGTCTGCAAATCCTTCTAAAACAAGTCCCACAGATCTTTACTCAGCCCACGCAGTTCTCATGAGCTTTGTTCACTTTTGCCAATACTTTCCCGCTTTGCATTTTGCTTTCCTGCAGTACCTGGCAGACTGCCTGGATCACAACAGGCTTCCTCTTCGGTATTTGTTGATTTGATATGAGACGTTCCTTCAACAGTAGGCCAAGATATGGTCATCATGCACATGGTTTGTGTATGGTTGTGATAAGTCCTGCTATGGCTTTCAAAGTCATTTTTGAAGAAATGATCAGGATTTACACCTCTGGGCTAAGGGAACATAAATATTGAACTGAACGTAATAACTTCAAAGTTCTCTCAAGGACAGTTTCCACAGAACTTAAGTGCAAGTAAAATAGAAAGGAAGGCAGATTCTTCTGTTTACTTCTTATGCTTTTTACTCACTTCTTCATGTGTTTTCCTGGAAAAACAGACACAGATACCTGGATAAAATATACATACATACATACATATATTTTTAAATCAGTGAATTCTTAAAAATCAAACAGCCCTTTTTTAAAAAAAAACTATTTATTTATATATATATTTCACATCATTTCAGTCCCTGGGGGTCACCCACCACCTCCCCTTCCCACCCGCTCCAGTTGATCCTCATTCTCCCCTTGTGCAGTTTCATTTGGTTGACCATATATTAGTGAAACCATTTGGTTTCTGTCCCTTTCTATCTGGCTCGTTTCTGCTAGAATGATTTCTTCTAGGTACATCCAGGTTTCCATAAATTCATCAAATTTGTCATTTTTAATTGCTGAGTAATATTCCATTGTGTATATGTACCACATTTTTTTCATCCA